>CAJHQP010002342.1:0-88327 GCA_905132765.1 Moricandia arvensis | reverse complement strand
TACTTTTCCCCGTGCTTTTGGACTCATTCACACAATATCGCGAATCATTTCTTGATAAGTTACTCATCTTTTCACTACTCTAGCATAATCTGTTGGATAATTCCAAGCTTATAGAAACTTAACATATTTATAAGTGTTTAATATGTTAAGATAAACAGAAAAAGAAAATCTAAAAAATAGGAAAAAGAAGTTTTCTATTTAGATAAGTTTGTGTTTTCCTTATCCCACATGTTAAAGGGAATTGTCCTTCATTATAAATGTAGGTCTAATGGAGAGTTGTTCCATAAGATCTAAGAGAAGCGTTGAGAGCTTTAGTTTTGAGTAGTTTTTAAAGCTAATAAGAAAATTTGTTCTTATTATTTCTTTGTTTCTAGAGACCTTGAATTGGTATCAAAGCCTAAGTTAAAAGCTTCGATCAAAGCTTAAGTTGAAGCTTCAATCCTGATGGCTGTGAAGCTAGGGTTCACGACACAAGATGGCTGACATGAATAGGGCTCCACGCACGAAGGACTTTGGATCTGCATCCATCCAATGTCTGATGTTGAACTCGACAAACTATACAGTTTGGTCGATGAAGATGAGGGTGTTACTCAGGGTTTATGATGTGTGGGACACGATATAACCTGGTTTCGATGATCAAAATAAGAACGATGATGCGATTGCTCTTTTGTTTCAATCAGTTCCCGAGTCGTCGATTCTCCAGGTGGGAGAATAAACCGCATCAAAAGAGATCTGGAATGTCATCAAGTCACGACACCTAGGAGCTGATCGTGTAAGGGAGGCAATAATTCAGACGTTGATGACGAAGTTCGACAGGTTGAAGATGAGATGATATCGACCGTAGATGATTTTGAGGGGAATATATCAGGTCTAGCATCCAAGGCAGCCTCGTTGGGAGAAAACATAGAAGAGTCCAAGATGGTTAAGAAGTTCTTGAAGGGTCTCCCCAGACACAAGTATATCCAGATTGTAGCATCCTTAGAACAAGTCTTATACCTTAACTCAACGGGTTTTGAGGATATAGTTAGAAGGTTAAAGGCATACGAGGAGCGTGTAGGGGAAGAAAATCAGAAAGAAGACCAAGGGAAGCTCATGTTTTCAGATAATAATCCCCATAGTCAAAGGAGTTATGGAAATTTTCGTGGTAGAGGTAGAGGACGTAATGGAAGAAGCAGATGTCGAGGTGTGTTACCCAACCAAAATCATGTGTCACACACGGATGTCAAAAACTTGAAGAAGGATCGATCGAAGGTGATATGTTGGAGATGTGACAAGCCAAGTCACTATGCAACTGTTTGTCCCAAGAAGTCAATGAAGAATCAAGAGACTAACCTAAACGAGACACAAGAGGCCTATGCACTCTATGTACACGAGGTAGTTTTCTTGAATCAAGACAAGGTGGTTACGAAGAATCTTGATATCAACAAAGGCAATGCAAGTGTTTGGTATTTGGATAATGAAGCGAGTAATCACATGACGGGAAATAAGGAGTTCCTTTCGAGTTTGAATCTCAACACCAAAGGGAATGTGAAATTTGGTGATGGATCGTGTGTTGATATAGAAGGAAAAGGGGTTGTTACCTTTATGTGCAAGACTGGCGAGAAGATGGCACTCAAAGACATATACTAAAAGGCACCTTACCGCGCCTTACACGCATCAGAAAAATGGTGTTGTTGAAAGGAGAAATCGAACTTTAATGGGTATGACAAGAAATTTGCTGAAGGCAATGAAGATGCCGAACTACTTATGGGGGAAGATGTACGACATTCAACTTACCTCATCAATAGAGTTTCTACAAAAGCCTTGAAGGATCAAACGCCATATGAGTGTCTCGCATCGAAGAAGCCAAATATCGAGCACTTGAGGATATTCGGCTGTGTAGCACATGCGAAGGTTTGTGTTACACATCAAAAAAAGTTGGATGAGAGATCAATGTGTGTGATCAATCTTGGAACTGAGTCGGGTTCCAAAGCATGTAAACTCTATGATCCAGTCGCAGGGAAGGTGATGGTGAGTAAAGATGTGATTTTCGATGAAAAGAAAGTTTGGGATTGGTCGTCTACAACAAACCAAGCTGATTGTGAACCAAGTATGCTTAAGCTTCCACATGAGGGTGATATAAAAGAAGGCAATGATCGAGGTGAGGGTCATTAACATGAAGCTATAAACTAAGATGAAGAAGAAGAAGAAGCAAATACTAATCACAATGAAAACCAAGATGGTGGTGGTCAACCACTGGTGACTAGACACGGCCGAGCCATATCAAAACCAAGATATCTCGATGACTATGTGTTACTTGCTGATCAAGAAGGTGCAATGTTTTTGCTCACAGTGGATGGCGAGCAAGAAAATTATCTTGAAGCAGAACACGTGCGACAATGGGTTGAAGCAATGGTGGCCAAATTGGAGTCTATCACAAGAAACAAGACATGGGAGCTTGTGGATAGACCGGCTGGAGTAAAACCTATAGGGTTAAAATGGATCTACAAGATAAAGAGAAAGGCAGATGGTACGGTGAAAAAGTACAAGGCGAGACTTGTGGCAAAAGGTTATGTACAAAGATAAAGAATAGATTTCGATGAAGTGTTTGCACTAGTGTACCAATGGAGTCGACTTTGAAGATCTCAAAAGCTGAAGATGAACTAGAGATAGATACTACAGATTTCAGAAGAATCATAGGATGTTTGAGGTATTTGCTTCACACACGACCTGACTTGTGTTACGCAGTGGGCATACTAAGCAGATACATGCACAATCCGAGAGACTCTCATGGACAAGCCATCAAGCACATTATGCGGTATGTGAAAGGAACAACAAACTACGGTATGTTCTTCAAAAGAGATGAGTCAAGGAGTGTCATTGGTTATAGTGACAATAGTCACAACATTGATGTCGATGACATGAAGAGCACGTCAGGGCATGCATTCTATTACGGTTCATCACTAGTTACTTGGACGTCGCAGAAGCAGCAAACGGTTGCATTGTCATCATGCAAGGTAGAATTCATGGCAGCAACAAAATCAGTAAAGCAAGCTATATGGATCAAGGAATTGTTGAGTGAGATACTATGTGAAGAAGGCGAGAGAGTCAGACTTAGGATCGATAACAAATCAGCCATTGCTCTAGCCAAGAACCCGGTTTTCCATGGAAGAAGTAAGCACATACTTTCAAGATATCATTTCATTCGAGAGTGTGGAGAATGGACAAATCGAAGTGGAGAATGTGTCGGGTGTTGAGCAGAATGCCGACATCCTTACCAAGTCATTAGCAAGAATTAAGTTCAAGCAAATGAGGAGCTTAATTGGAGTTCAAGAAATTGATCTCCCTAATTCAAGTTGGAATTAAGGGGGTGATTGTTGGATAATTCCAAGCTTGTGAAAACTTAACATATTGATAAGTGTTTAATATGTTAAGATAAACACAAAAAGGAAATCTAGAAAATAAGAAAAGAAAGTTTTCTATTTTGATAAGTTTGTGTTTTCTTTATCCCACATGTTAAAGAGAATTGTCTTTCACTATAAATATAAGTCTAATGGAGAGTTGTTCCATAAGATCTAAGAGAAGTATTGAGAGCTTTAGTTTTAAATAGTTTCTAAAGTTAATAAAAAAATTGTTCTTATAGTGTCTTTGTTTCTAGAGACCTTGATAAACATGCTTAATCATGGGGTTCTAAATGGATATGTGATAAAATAGGTAAGTGTGCTTTGATGATATAAATAGTTAAATCAATTTATCTTAAATCTTTTCATATATCACAATTCGAAATGTTAGAAAGAGATGCATGAAAAAGAAAGACTCATATAACTTCAACATTTTTCTTTCTATGATATGATTTTTTTGTTATTGTTATTGTGGTATTCGTAATCAACATTTAATGGTTTTTTACCAAAATAAAAACATTTTATGGTTCAGTGGGGCCTAAAGTGGTTTCATATTAAATTTCGATTGTAGAGATTATCATAGAAAAGTTTACCAGAAATTTTCGTCCTCGTCTCTCTTTTATTTTAGTTTTGCTTTAATTAATTTATAGTTGTTCAGGTTTTTCGTTTCTCACTTGTTTTGTTACTTGAAAAGTAATGGAAGTCTTATCATATATTTGATGAAAGAAAGACATTTTTCTCGTCGTATATTTATTTCATGAACTTTGTAGCAGTTCATATGTTATCGAGAATCAGGTTTATTTTGGCTATGGTACGACTCGTTTGCGCTTTTATGGAGCTTATTCACTTCTCAAATCGTTTTGTTTTAATTAGAACTAGATTTTGATCCGCGTTTTGAAAGCGCTAGATTATTTTCGACACAAACCAAATTATATAAAATAAATTTGCATTTTTTTATTATGTATCTACTTTTTTTGATCAAATATTATGTATCCACATTTAAATGTTACACATAAATCGTTATATCAAATGTTTTGGGTCACGACCCAGAGCCACGGTTAAACAGACTAACCTATAACTTTATATGGAATCCATTTTTAACTCGTTTTTTAAATTTTTTATAAAATCCGCAAAATCCGCAAAAAATTGGGACCCGACTACTGGTTGAACATATGGGTGGCCCACTATGTAATACAATTTAACTAAAATTTTCATATTTAAAATATTCTAATTTATGAATGTTTAGATGAATGGTAGGTATATTATGAATGTTATGCTCTTATTTTATAAAAGTTAGCCATATAAATTTTTAGTCAAACAAATTTATCATTTTGTTGTAAGCGTAATGGATCAATATTTGAGAAGATGCATACTAAATTAGAAATAGATTTAGCATCAACGATTCATATATGTTTATTACAATTGACTGATATAAGTTTGAGAAAATGTAATTTCTTATTTATTTATTTAGTTTACTTTTATTGTTCACATGTAATTGAATTTTTTCGATTTTTTGTTTTTGGTTTATTTTAAATTTTTAATTTAATTTATATTATATATATAATAATAATGTTTATTATTAGATTTTGATCGGCACTTTAAAGTGTGAAATGTATTTTTATTCAAAATTTTATTTACTAAAAATTAGAAAATATTATATAGATCTTTTTTATAAAAATATTTTTTTTAAGTTTATATAATAAAAATTAAAAATTACATATAATTTTATGAAAATAAAATAATTCATTTATATAATCTGTCTCGTATCAATTTTACTTATATTTTAAAAACTTTAACTATAGTACAAATTTTTTTATTTTTATATTTATAAAATTTTATTTTATTATTATATTTTGTCAGTATTATTATACATGTCCCGTACTTGATAAATAAATTATTTTTAATATTTTGGTTTAAACATGTATATTAACTTATGAAATTATTTATTAGTTCATATATCATATTTTAATATTGTTTAATAAGCTGAAATATGTTGCAAAATTCATGAATATAATTTATTCTGTTATTTTATAATTTATAAATAGTTAATTAATGGATTAAGTTACTTTATATTTATTACTTGGTGTAGTAATTTAATTATGAATATAAATTATGTATTTATAAATATTATAGATTTTTTATTATGTAAATGAATAATGAATGATTTTTCGTTTTTAAATATAGTTAATATTAATAATGACTTTATTATTTTAAAATAAATATTAAAAAGAAATGTATATTTACATTTGAAATAAAAAAATATTAAAAATATTATTAAAATATAATCTTACGAAAAGATACTTAAGAATATCTTTTTAGATATCTTATTTTGAAAATATTAAAATAATTGGTTAGATATAGTATATATTTAATAATTACTAACTTAGTTGTAGGAGAATAAAAAACTGTAATAGTCTAACCTAAACTATTTGCAAGTAGATAAAAATTGCTCTTGTTTTAATAGTATTGATCTGAACTCTAATATACCATGTTTTATGATTCACATATGCTAAGTCAAAAACTATAGAGCACGATGAACTCTAATTTAATAAATCACATATTTTGGTCTACTGTTGAGTACAAAATTCAATGATCGTATCTATAAAATTTGTCAAACAATATTTATTTATATGATTTAGACTGATTGACTAAATAATGTGTTGAGATAAAATGTATATTTAATAAAAGTTCATTTATAGATATGTAGAAATAATAGGAAGGTTAATTAATAAGATACTAGGTGACCGGCCCACATATTTTATATCATAAGACCATTCTTCTCCCACTTTTGTCAATGTATACTTCTCCAACATTGTTTTCTCCCCTGCATAGGATGGTTATAGCATATATATAAAATGTATCTAGATATAAAATTTCTATAGATGGTGGAGACTAACATTGATTTTGTGTTTTTTTTTTTCAAAATATTCTTGAATGCCTTTGAAAAAGTAAACTTCTAAATTTTCGGTTAATGAACAGTTAATTATGAGATCATTATACCTTATTAAAAATGCAAGTGGATAGATGGTTAACAGTTTGACTCTTAGTTTCTTATAATATGAGTGTCTTTAGCAGTTTCAGCTACTGTTGGAGATCATTATATGACATGTCGTATGGCAGAGCCGGGCCTACTCAGATTATTATAAAACATTTGCATGAAACCCCTAGTTTTATGGGCCTCTAATTATTTTGTTTATATATATAAGACTGTGTTGACAAAAAAAGAAATATTAGATTATTTTTAGACGTGATGAGTTATAGCCTATAGGTTTGTTGTGATTAGACAATATAAATACAATATATTAAAAGAATTTTGAAATTTACCAGACATATTGATTTTTTTATTTAGAACATTTTCAATGGGAAATTCTAACTTTGAGAATTCTCAAAATACATATATATTAATACGGGATACTAATTATTAGGATATTTTAATTGTAACGTGTGGGAACTATAAATTATTTGGCGATTTGCTATGTTTCTCTTCTATTGGTATCAGTTCAGATTTGAGATGATCTATTATACGTTTTGGTATTTATTAATGAGAAAACGATCAATTAAATATCAAACTTACTCGTTTTCACCGAACAAAACACAAACTTATCACTAAACCAAATAAATATCAAACTTACTTTGACTTAGCCATTTTAGTATTACTTTTGGTCAACCTATTTTGTCGTCTGTACGACGTCTATTTTTCACGGTGACTGAAACTACGTAGTGTTAAAACTAGAAAACAAAACAAAAGTCCCAAATCAAAATACCTTAGAACCCTAATCTTAAAATCGTTTTTCTCTCATCATTCTTCTATTTCTCTTCTTGTTTGTTCCTTCACTCCCAGACCCGAACTCAACTCTTTTCCTAACGATTTTACTAACTTTACAGGTAGGATTGAGTGAAGAAGATGAATTCGAGTCTCTTTAAGAAGTGGGATTTTGGAAAAGGTTTCTCGTTGAAGTGTGTGTGTGGGAGTTTCTGAAGAGCTCATTCACGTTTCTGAAAATATCATTATATATCTCTTTTATTAACTCATTCACATTTCTGAAAATCTCATGTGTTGTTTAGTTGGTTTGTAACACGATATGTGTTGTTGTGATCGATATTTAAAACCTTGTGTTATTGTGTTCAGTCTGTAATATCTTATGCATTAATGTGTGTTTGAAATTTGTTCATGTGCTGTATTAATTCTAGTTTCATTTTAACAAAAGAATATATTTTCAAAAAACATTTGCTAGACTCGTCTTTGTTCAAGCTCCCGTTATAGTGGTCAAATTGGTGATGTTATACAAATAAAAAAAATTCCTCTCACAATAATTACCATTATAAGATCAATTTAAAGAAGAAAAGGACAAACAAAGTTTGAGCCTTAGCAAATATAGCTTGCAACTTCCAGTGACCCAATGACTAAAGCGTTTCTGGGTGAGTAAGAGAGAAACAGATTTTTCTAGAACAGAGCAATACCAACAAGAACGTAGACATTTGAAAACAAGAACATTCAAGTTATTGTGAAATAGTGGTTATTCATCGTGAGATAGCATGGTACCAAATTATCCAAGTTTTGAAAGCACAAACACCATTCAAGTTCTTAAACTAGACATGACAGCCAAGCTATTAAAGTAAAGCATCAAACACAACACCATAGCCAGCATCCTCATTATCCAAGAGCATCAACCACCTTGTGATACACTTTGTGATCCATCTTGTGATCCTCCTTCCTGTATTGAACAGATATAATATCAACATTGTTTATAAGTGAGGACATAGTGAGAACAACAATAACATACCAGATTTTTTCTTGGACGACCACGTGGTCGTTTAGGTTCGGGTTCAACCGTTGGTTTTGAACAACTCACCTTGGTGTGTCCTTCTTCTCTACAATTGGAGCATGTCATGATACGCTTGTCACGACTTAGCTTAGTCTTACTAGATGAAGAAGATGATTCATTGGCGCTTTTCTTCCTTGCATAGGTACTTGGTCTTCCCCGATTACCTAATCTATTTGATGGAGGCAAGACGGGTAATCTGTTCAACATAGGCCACAACTTCATTCTTTCCACAGGCCTAATACTATGCTCATATGTTTTTCTCCATCTTATGGTAGTGTAGTAATCTGAAACGTAATCATCCACCTTTTGTTTCTTTGCAGTGATCACACAAGCGGCATGGTTACACGGAATTCCATTTAGTTGCCACATCCCACAACCACAAGTTTTCAGACTCATATCAACACTATACGAACAGCCATGATAGTCAATTTCGTATACATTCCCCGTAGCCATGTATCTAATACAATCTTGAGCCTTAGCTATAGCTGTTTCTATTGCAACATGTGCCCTCTTAGTGAATCTAGTCTTCAGCCTGTTAGCAATTATAGACCTCTTTGCTGTGCGTACCATACATTGCCTCCCAATCTCCTCTAGCATGTCAAGTAATGGTTTCCTCCTAGCCTCACGAATTGTTTTATTGAAAGATTCATTAAGGTTGTTCAGATTATCATTGCAAAATGAACCAACCTTAAAATATGCCCGAGACCATGTGTGAGGATTGGTAACTTGTAGTGTTTGATGTGCCACTACATTGTACTTCTTTAGCTCGTTCATATGCTCACGAAAGTCTCCCATGGTGTAGCTGCGAGCTATCTTCCAGAATAGTATCTCTAGCTGTGGGTCGTGGCTGTCTCTCTTCCAATTTCCAAGTATGTGTCTCGCACACATTCGATGTTCAGCATTGGGGAGTTCTAGATGAACAGCTTTCAACAAACCCTACAAAACAATACACAAATAACTTGTTATGACTGTAATAACAAATAAAAAGATTGGGACTCTTTAGTGTGTACCTTTTGCCTATCAGATATAATTGTGTAGTTGCTCCCATCACCAAGTTCTAAATCAATCTTCAGATGATTGACAAACCATGCCCAATTAATATCATTTTCGATCTCCACAACAGCCCAAGCAATAGGAACAATTCGGTTATCTCCATCTCTTCCAACTGCAGCAATCAACTGGCCCTTCACATCCCATTTTAAAAACGCTCCATCTAGACCAATGATTGGTCTACAAGTAGACTTCCAAGCTGTTCGTTGTGCTTCAAAACATACATAGATCCGATCAAACTTCTGCTTGTGTCTTGGCGTAGCTCCGGGAATGGTCACTATCTCCGTGATGGTGCCTGGATTAGTTTTACAAAGCTCGGCTTCATAATCCCATATTCGTGAAAAGTGAGCTTCGTGGCCGGCTTTTCTTTCCCTAGTGATTTTAGTCTTTGCCTTTCGACATTGACCTTCTGTTACAATCAAATTGTATGATCTCTTGATCTCTTCACAAATTTCCTTAGCTGTAAGCTTTGGATTCACTCTCAATCTTTCAGAAAACAGTTGCGCAATTGATGAACTCTTCAGCATCTTAGAGTAACCGGATCTTACACAAGCATGTTCATTGATATACACCTTGATCTGCAGTTTATGCTTCCTCTTCTCATATGAACAGTACACTCTCCAAGGACAATCATACTCAGTATCCGAGCAAACAGCAGCAAGCCTCATTTGGGTCGATATGTATAGCTTAATGTCGTATCTTGTTTTTAA
Organism: Moricandia arvensis; assembly: GCA_905132765.1. Lineage (NCBI taxonomy): Eukaryota > Viridiplantae > Streptophyta > Magnoliopsida > Brassicales > Brassicaceae > Moricandia > Moricandia arvensis. The sequence continues at coordinate 78,361 of CAJHQP010002342.1, read as the reverse complement.
AGAATACCTCAAGAGAGCTTGCTTGAACTCAGCTGCAGAAGAAAACGTCTTTCCAAGTACCAAGACCTCATCGCTTGATGCTCCATCCTCACGAGCTTCCCTTCTCGCATCGTCTTCATCATCTTCAGATGATATAGGATCGGGAATCTGATCCTCCTTCCAACAATCATCATCTCCGCTCTCATCATCGTATGCTCCATCGTTCATTGCTATATCTCCAATGTGTGTAGATAACACTTCACAAGTTTGCTCTTCAACTCTAATACCACCAACTTCATCATCTTCTTCTTGTGGAACATCGTTATCTTCCACTTCTTCAACTAGTTCATCACCAGGGTCATCAATAATCGCTTCACAGTCATCACCAGGGAAGGTTTCATGCTCTTTGCGGCCTTCATGTTCATCCTCTACGACGGTAGCATGATTATGAGCAGGTTCATGTTCACTTGTCACAAGGCGACAAATATCTAACTTCTTTCGTCTCATATTTCGAGGATTAATTCAAGGATGTTTTGGATTTGATTTTTAAAGAGAAAGATACAAGAGAGATTAAAGGAAATCGATTTCTTGTTTAGGGTTTTAAGGTACTATGATTTGGAGATTTTGTTTTGTTCTCTAATTTTAAAACTACGTAGTTTGAGTCACACCGTGAAAAGTAGACGTCGTCTATATACGATGAAATAGGTTGACCAAAAATAATACTAAAATAGTTAGGTCAAAGTTAATTTGTTATTTATTTGGCTTAGTCATAACTTCGTGTTTTGTTTGGCGAAAACTAAAAAGTTTGATATTTAATTGATCGTTTTCTCATTTATTAATTGAATTAAGGGATTTTCGCTCTTTTTTGGGCATAGCTAATTTTTTCACAAAGCAATCATTGTTTTAGGCATTCTAAGTTTTTTGTAAGCTTTTAAGATAACTGTATATAATAATCAACAAAAAACCATAAAATTTTTCACATAAAAGAGATAGCGATAGCTTAAAGACTTAAAGTGCTGCTTGTTGTTTATTGACTTATTTTTCTTTCCTGACTTGATGGTCTCTCTTTGTTGTAAACCGATGTGTTTAAGACAATTTATATGATAAATTATGTTCTATAGTTTTTCTCTTAGTTTTAATTAAATAAGATAACACTTTAAGGACTATTTTCTGTATTATTTTGGTGATTATGTTAATATAATGGTTTTAAAGAACGACTACAACCAGTATGATAAAAACTAAAATTTCCAGTCAATACATTGAACCAAACCAAATATAACTTTTCATACTCTTCGACGTATGAGATTAATGTTATTGAACAAAACTTTTATAGAGTTAGCTAGTTACATGTATATAGTAAAATTTACAGAAACTCCCAACATTCGAAGAATATATTACCCCATTCAGAATTTTAATATATCCTCCCCATAACATCTAATTTTATATGCCATAAAATCGCAAACCCTAATCTATATTATAATGGGAGAGTTTACTCTCTCCCCTTCTGCCACGTGTCCATTTCGTAATGGGCTTTTAAAAAAAAAATTGGATGTTGACTATGAGATTCGAACCCTTCACCTCAATGTTTATTTGATTGACATAACCAACTGAGCTAAATGAGATTTTGTAAACTAGAAACTAAATTTTATATAATAATATTACAGTTTGGTCTTTTCTAAGGGTGTCTATGTCAATATTAAGTTGGTCCCACATATTTTTTTTAAATCGTATGTTGACATACTAAAATAGTCGAACCTTTCACTTCGGTGTTTATTTGATTGACATAACTAACTCAGGTACAAGATATTTTTTTAAAATTGATGGCGGATTTTTTACTTATTTTGAATGAGGCGTGGCGGTCGAGGCATTACAAGTGGTATTACAGCTGGTTAGCCATCTCGATTTTAACCCGAGAGGCAACTTGAGACCTGTCGTGGGACACAACAAAGACGTTTTACTCTTTGAGATGAGGTGAATGGAAACATCTCGAGCTGTGATATATATAAAAAGGCTTAAGAAAATTGATTTAGTTACCTATGTCGCCAAAGTTGACTTACCTTTCCGTCACACATCCGTTTAGAACTCCAGAGTTAAGCGTGCTTAGGTTGGTATAGTGAATTGATGAATGAGCTATCAGGAAGTGATTCATGATACCATGCGAATGAATCCAAAACACGAGGAAGGTCGGGTGGTGATTATAGGGTCAGTAAACAATGATTTGGAGACTTTAGAAAATTAACGAACCGATCGTTAGATGGAATGGGATCTACAAGTCGAGAGCGCGAATATGAGCAGCCCATTAACCGTGAGCGGTCGGGACATTATATTATTATTCCATGTCAACAAGCAAATTAAAGATTTCATCTCTGCATATAAATTAGAAATTTTCATAAAGTAGTACGGAAAGTTTTAGGGATTAAACTTCCTGATTTTCAAATTATCTTATGTACATAACTTGTTTAATAGTACACTAAATTAAAACTAAAAATTAAAAATTGAGGAATATCCTAAAATAGATCTACAAAAGTTTTTGTCATCAAAATAATCTTTAAGGAAAAAAATGACTATAATAACCTTTATTAAAGAGTGTAAATATATATTTATACCTTTGAGTTAACTAATCTAGACTTAGGGTTTAGAGTTATTGGGTGGGTTTTTGGAGATGATGCTTAATTTTTTTTAAAAATATTAATTAAAAAAAGTAAAAAGGGTTATTTTAGTCATTTTTATCTTTGAGATCTATTTTTGTGATAAAACTTTAAAAGGTCTATTTTGAGAAATTTGCCCTTAAAAATTACCATCTTTGATTTTTTTAAACAAATGATATTTTAAAACTTTTAGTTGTTGATTATATTTCTCAGTCACATTTAAAAAAAAAACTTATCTAAAACTATCATCTTCATAAAGGGGAAATTCTACAACTATCATCTTCATAAAGGGGAATTAAACCTTTGCTTTTAAAGTTGATCTCATTGTTTTGAACGTACGCCTAGAGTTATTTGAACAATGGAATCAAAACACCGTTACTTTATTTCATCAAAGGAAACATTTACTATATTGTAGTTTGTGTAATTTTTTCAGCCTAGTTATATACGAGATCCAACTTCTTCACACATGTATATCAGTATATGTACTAAGCGACAATTTACTATGAGTTGTAGTACGATTAAAAACTGAAAAGGTAAAACAGAAACTCAAATTTAATATAGTTAGATACAATATGTTTTTTAAATGAAGCTATAAATGGAATTTTACTTCCACTGAGATCATTCTTCTCAAAGATGAAAGGTAATTTCGTCCACATAGTTTGTTAAAAGATTAGATGCATTGTGTTCTTAATGTATAATATAATCGCTATATTTCTTGTTGCAGTGTTTATTTTGGCCATCAACATTATTTTCCCCCAACCCAATTAAGCCCGAGAAGATTAGATTTTCGTTCTTTGATGTTTCTCATTGCGGTTGAATTTTACATTAAAAAGTTGAGTAATATTTGTTTCTAATCGATATAGACATTACATTTTAACCTCATATCTTGGTGTTTATAGAAAGACCATCGAATTAACTTTACATGAGGCAGTTTCTAATATGCTTTACCAAGAATCGTCAACTAAAAACTAATATACAAATTAAGAAACTAACAAATAGTCAGCTGAAAAGGAAACACAATCATCTCAAAAGCAGACTTATTGGCAAAAACATCAATACGAAGCAGAGTGCAGCAAAAATACCAGAAGCAAAAGAGTTTAAAGATAATAGAACTCTAAAATTATTGACTTTAGAAAAGAAACAAAAAATCAGAACAGGATGGAGAAGAAACGTCATTCCTCTGCTTCTTTAGGTCAATTCAAAAATGGCTCTTGGCTTTTCACAAAGGTTTGGCTGCAACATTCACCACAACATTTAGGGAAAAAAACGTCAGCCGAAATGCTTCGAGACCAAATAATTTTTGCCTTGAAACCAGGTTGCGAGATGAAATGTCGTACATAACTGCTATGGAAATAACCTGTCCTCTTGAATATATTCCTTTACAGAACAAATGGAGGATGGTGCCTTCATGGAGGATATAAAGGTCATGACCTTACTTTTTATGGGGAAAATTGCATCCTCATGGCATTGCATTTGGACTTTGTACACCAAATCCAGCTCTAGCTTTATGCTGCGGCAAAACGTGTTCAGAAGTGGAGACCATGTTTTCACCTAGTCAAAAACCAAGAGATAAATAATGTGAGCATACATAAGAGGGATCACATAATAGGCATAACAAAGTCCATTTGCCTTCATTGTATACTGCAACTTTTCTCTAGTATGCAGTGCCTTCAGATTATGCACAACAGTTGATAAAAAGAGCTTAGCAAAGAAAGTATAGCTGGTAGTATAAGCAAACCAAAACATAATATCACACTGGTATATTTGACACAAGATATATGATAATTGGCTTCTCTTGGATTACTCTTTGGTTCCGGAAACAATAAATGGATTCACATACCTGAAGGAAGTATTTTGACTAATGGCGGGGCGAGGGGGTGTACACTAAAAAAACATGAATCGAAACTAACTGGGCAAACAATATTTTTCGCCGCTCGGACCATTGCCATTATAGGACAAAAAGTAAGAATGATATGATTTATTCCTTCGATATTGACCTCTATATATATGAAGTGAATCATATAGGTTTGTAACGACGCCAAGGAAATATTCATAAAATAAATTATGGAACCGTTTAAGTAAAGATAGTTAATTTTTTTGGAAGAAAATTTAAATGCATACGATATGATTCTAATTTGCGCAAGTAATCAATATGGTTTACCGTATTAATTAATATTTTTGCGCAAGTAATCAATATAATTTACCTTATTAATTAATATTCTTGCGGAAGTAATCAATATGATTTACCGTATTGTTAGTAAGGGATAGTAGTAAATACGTGTATTAATTAATATTCTTGCGCAAGTAATATTAATTATTTTCCTATTCCTTCAATCTGTCTTATTTATTTAGTAAGTATTTAATGCATTGAACATATAAATATTATTGTGCAAGTAATATTAATTACTTTCCTACTCTTTCAATCGGTCTTATTTTTTAGTAAGTATTCAATGCATTAAATATATAAATATTCTTCCGCAAGAAATATTAATTACTTGCCAACTCCTTCAATCTGTCTTATTTTTTTAGTAAGTATTCAATACATTAAACAAAATAAGGTTAGTATTTATAGGGTTTCCCTTTTTTGTTATGTCGATGAGAAAAATAAATCAAAAATGAACTTCTGAAAAATCAACCAATAGAATCGCGTTATTTCGGCTGAGAATGGCTCTATGAGAGCCACGTGTCAAATGTACTTCTCATTTAATAGTAAGGAGGATATAGAAATAATAAGATGACTGATTAATAGATAAGTCACAACATGTTTAATAGATCCAAAAAAATATCTCATGGTAATATTCAAATATGATTCTGTTTTAATATAGTAGATGCACTAAAGTTAATGAATGAAACAAATATTTGGAGATTCACTGGCTGTATCAGAAACCAAAACAATGTTCTTGTTCTCATCATGCTTTATTACTACACAGCAAATTCACCAGCTCAGCTTTCTTCATCTTTGAAATCCCTTTAAGACCCCTTGATTTTGCTATGGCTCTAAGTTCTATCAACTTTAGTGCACTCAAGTCTTCATCTTTCTCAGTCTCTTCCTCAGCATTGATAGACTCATCATCATCATCTGATACTTCATCTACAGCGACATCATGATTTTCATCCTCATGGAAAAATGACTCTGGTTTCAGCTCTGGCTCTGATTCCAAAAGGGCAAGTCCTGCTTCAGATTCAGGTTCATATACAGGCTCAGGCTCGTATTCAGGTTCATCATGCGACTCTACTTGATCCTTTTTCTGAGTCCAAGTCACACTGTAACTTGATGCCTCATCAAAACTGGCCTCACTAGAGTAACTGGACTGAGGTTTATGTCTCGGTACAGGCGAATTGCGTCTGAAGCTTGAGGCTGGTCTGGTAAAGGGAGTTGCTTTAAGATCCCTGTTTCGCGAATCGAAATGATTGAAACTGTGAACCTGTCCTTCAGCATCATCATCATCAGCATCTCCTTGTAGCTGATTCTCAGAATCAAAGTTGCTAACTTTCTTCTTGCTCTGTTCTCCTGAGTGCTTCCTCAGTAACTTAAGAAGAGAGTCCACAGTCTCAGTCTCTTTTCCTCCTTGTCCTTTAGAAGCTTCTTCAGTCTTCTTATCTTCTTTTTTAGCAGCAGCTCGAGCTCGGAGCTGAGCTTGGACTTTCCTGAAAAGATCCACTATCTCTTTCTCTCTTGGTCCAGGTGATGAACTAGCCTGGAATTTAGGGGAACTAGATAGAGAGAACACAGGACCATTCTTGGAAGACAGCATTTCAGAGTCTTCAAGACCACCACCACCACCGTCTAAACCATCTCTATCTTCGTTTCGCCTGTTTCTACCTCTGAAACCATTCCTGTTGTTTCTTGAGAAATCAGGATTGTTTCTCCTATGGCCAGAAGAACTTGCTCGGCACACAAATGAAATTTTCTTAGGGGCATATCGACCATTCTTGATGTGAACCAGACAGGAAGAGCAAGATAATAGGGTAAGTGTTCTTCTAGACACAACAGAACTAGAGAAGCTCCTGCTGTCTGAACCTCTATAACCTGTGTTTACCAAAAGCAATACTATACAAAGTAAGGAGAGTATAAACCATTATTTTTACAATCGAACTGAAAGCTTTCACAAAACATAAGGTACAAAGTCTCCTCATCTCGTAATGACACGATGGGAAACTGAATACATGAACCCTTACGTTTACTGTTAAGTAACATGTAGTTGAAACAAACTAATGTAATGAACTAAAACCAATCAAGCAGTTCTTACAAGGGATCCAAGTTCTAGCACATTGTTTCATCAGAGAGCCATATAAAGCAAAGCAATTCGTCGTTTCTTTCGGATTGAAATTGATAAAAAAGTTCATTTTTTTTTAATTCGTAAAGACGAGTACGGAAGTAACTAACCTCTATCAGTTACCACTTTCACAGAGTCATTTCATCGAACAAGTGGTCGACATCAAAAATAAAAATCTTATCCAAAAACATTATTTTCTGAATTTTTAATTCCAAGAACAGACCTTTTCTGCAAAAAATTATATTTCTAGTGAAAGAAGCATAAACCTATTGAGGAATTAGTATGCGAGGAAGACGAAGAACAAAAAAAATATATACTAATAACGCAACTTCGACAAAAGAGAGTATATGAACAACATACCAGGAATGTAATTAGAAGTAAGCTGCAAATTTCCTGAAAGAGCCATTAACAGAGTTCAAAGAAATCGAGAGAGAGGTTCTTCTTCCTCTTGCATTGGCTTTTCTCAAATCTCTCCCCCTTGAACGATGTTTACTGCTCTTTTTAGTCTCATGGGCCAATAAACAGAACACCTTTAGTTATGTTTTTGGGCCTTAAATGAGGATTTAGCCCACATAAAAAGTAGTTTATAAACTATATTTCGTCCTACATCGGTGGTTCTTCTGTTGTTGGGCTTGTTTATATAGACCGCAGAAACATACATGGTGTGTCGAGCTTAGTAGCAAGAGCTTGTGACCCGAGCTGGGACATTCTAAAGCGGTTCTGGTCCATGTGGTTTATATATTCAGGAGGAAGGAATTCTCCGGAGACAAAACCAAAACAAAGATGCACCTTTTTTAGTAGTTTATTATTGAGTTTATAGTGATTTAAACCTCAAACTATTTTTAAATCATATCAAAAACCTTTAACTAAAATTTTTTGTTTTTAAATTCTCAACTATTAAACTGTTAATGCCGTTAATTTTTTGTTAACAAAGTCGTCTTTTATGAATGGTGGCCCATTAAATTGAAACGCATCGTTTCATATATTTACAAAAACGATATGAGATGCTTACAATCAACATAAATTTTAGTGATATAAACTTTCAACTATTTTTCTAATCGGATGGAAAACTCCCAACTAAAATCTTATATTTTTAAACCTTCAACTATTAAACCTTTAATGTCTTTAACTCTTCGTAAACAAAATCTATCTTTTCCGAACGGAGACTTATTAAATTGAAATGCAATGTTTCATTTAATCACATAAACAACACCAGATGCTCTTTATCAATGGGCAGGGACAATCACGATTCATCCCCAAACATAAAAAGAGTTTTTCTTCATTTTCAAGAACCATCGATGATGATATAAGTCAAAAAGCTTTGTTGTTTCGGGTGTGAAGAGATGGATAACCTAAAATACTTTAAATTTTAAAATTCATCTTTTGATAAATAAATGAACATGAGAGAAAGAATTGATATTAGAATCAACAGAGTTTTCTGACTTATTTCACTTTTAATGGTTGAAAAGGAAAAAAAAACTTTTCTTTTATTTGGGGATGAATCGTGATTGTTAATGCGTTCCAATTTGACGGGTTCTCTTTCAGAAAAAACGACTTTATTTAGAAAGGGTTAAAAACATTAAAGGTGTAATAGTTGAAGGTTTTAAAACATATAGTTTTAGTTAAGAGTTTTCCATCCGATTTAAAAATAGTTGGGAATTTAAACCACTAAAAACCCTAGTTTATTTCTTAATTTAGTACTTACTCAATATTTCATTCAACTAAAGTTTTCAATATTTGATTTGGGCTTTAAGTAAAAGGCAAACCCTTAAATAGCGTAAAAACAAGGACAATTCTCTCAAAAAGTTTTTGCCATAAAAATAGTCCTAAAAAAATAACCAAAATAATATTTTTATTTTGAAAATTTTAATACTTTTTCTTATATTTTTATTTTAAACATCACCTCCAAAACATCACCCCATAATTCTAAGCTCTAAGTCTAGATTAGTTAACCCAATGGATATAAATATAAATTTACACCCTTTAATAAAATTTATTTTAGTCTTTTTTCTTTGAATGCTATTTTTGTTACAAAAACTTTAAAAAAATTATCTTCGAGTATTTCTCAAAAAATAATTATAAAAGAATCATATAAAAGAAAAAAATCTCAGGAATAATATTACACAAAATGTATAACTATTGAAACATCAAATCTATTAGATAACACAAAATATGATAAAATAGCACCCAAAAAAATAAATAGTCTTAATTAAAAATTTAAATGACTTCATTTTTTAAATTTCAAACTCTAATATTTTCTAATCTGGTTTCCTGAAAATAAAATCTAATCACTCTAACTTAAATTCACTTACAAAATAAAGTTTTTTTGAAATTTTATTACAATTCTAAAAATATTCACAAAACTTTTTTTTATTGCTATGTGAAACTATTTTTTTATTAAATTACTCCAAACTCTAAATTTTATATTAATTTTATTTCAAAATAGGTAACATTTATACTAAAAGTAAGTTGTAAAGATATATATATATATGTATCAATAAATATTTTTATAATATTAGTTTGAAAATTTTATATTTGGTAAAAAAATTCATGAAATCATACTAATCATATATCACCTTTTTATTTATTTAAAAATAAAAAATTTATTAAAATTTTAATTTTAAACATTAGTTAATTTTAAACATTAGTTTTATATGAATTATTACTACTAGATTTTTTATTGCAAAAATTTATTCTCAAAATTTTTATATGTGACTAAATTAAATTGGTTCAATGGTAACTCGTCTACAGTTTTGTTTTTAATCTATGTAAGTTTAAAGTTGTTGATCAATATAATCTTCTAGACGAAAAAAATACGTGATTATAATTGACATATTCTTAGACGGGTTTATTGAATTAAAGATTTGAGAAAATTCAAGATTTGAGTAAATTAAAAAATGGGGATTTGAGAGAATCCTAAAAAATAAATTTAAATTTAAATATATATTTTAAATAATATTTTTTATTTTAAATTACTATAATTTGATATTATTATCATTTTTGAATATATAAAAATATTTTAAAGTAATTTTCAAATAATTTTTCATTTTTATTTCATTTCAAATAGTTTGATTTTCTTTTTAAAATGTGAAGGATTTTTTTTTTAATTTTAAAAAAAAGTTTCAAATACTATCATAGGATAGGATGTGGTATTTCAATTTGTTTTTTTTTTCACTATAAAATATTATGAAAATCCTATTTGATGGATTTTATTGACAAAATCTATACTTTTCAATAAGCTGGAATTTGAGAGAACTTAAAGAAATGACTAATCCAATAAGCTTGGTTTTCATATCGAATTTATAAATGCTAGATACCATAAAAGGGGATTTGAGAAAGAAAAAAAGAAAGAGATCCTCTAAATTTTTTGATTCAATAAGACCCCTTAAAGTTTGGAAAGATTCTATATAATCTATAAAGAAAAAAATTAAATATGATTTAGGGGCACATTTTTTTGGGGTCCTCTTCATTTTTATAAATTCAACCCAAAGACTAGGAATAACATGTTCGATTACAAGACTAGCTCGAACAAACAACCCAATTCATAAATTTCCTATCTAGTTTTGCTCAACCTATGTCTCTGGCGCGTTCCACTAAACCGGATCTTCATTCTTTGAGAATCGGTTGTTGTTCTCAACCTTCAATGAGAACCGTGAGGAGGAGAGATTCGCCTCGTTTTCTCGGTTGCCGGGGTCTCCTCACGTCGCCTACAGAAGTAGCTAGTTCCCGATGGACTTACTAGCCTTGCAATCTACATTATTTCTTGAGCACAAAACGAATGCAGAGGATAGAAGACAAAACGACGCTGACCAAAAAGACCTTGATTACCTTGATTAAAATTTCCGCTACACGAGAAAGCCGCACACAAACAGAGAAGACCAAGAGATCACATCTGCCAATGACGGAAGCAAGAACACGGGCACGAGAAAGCAGCCACTTTTGAGAACAGAGGTAGCTCCAAACCTGCAAAAAGAAAGCTAACAACACTACCGTGAAAAGCGATAAACCACAACATTGGGATGTGCTGCTTTGCCGATAAGTGTCACCGAGGAGAGTGAGAGACAGACGACCTGCTGAAACCACCGCAAGCCTCGCATAACGTCGAGTCCGAGAACCGGAATCGGAATCCATATGCCGTTAAAAGTTGAAATCGGTGACATCGGTTCAAACATAAGCTAGTAAGACAAGAAGCTATTACCACACCAGTGAACCACGTCGACAATGACCAAACCGATGAACTGAAAACAAAAGTCGGGAAGAGAAGTTACAAAAGAGAGGGAGGGCTTGACAATGCCTCGAAGGAGCCATAGACGACTCCAAACGACACCGCAGTGCCAAACCACTCCTCACGCTATCACCAGAAACACCAACACACGCCGGTGCCGCAAGCTAAACACGACCTCGAGCTAGACTGAGCCTCCGAAACTCCCTAGGCGACAGATGAAGGGATTCAAATCTCCAAGACACCAAGGAGAGGCGAGAGGACCCACAACTACCGCCGCTTAGACTAAAGACCGGAGAAGAGCAGAGACAAGACTGCAAACCAGAGCTGGAGCCAAAGTCGAACGAACACCTCCGCGAGCCACGAACCCTCCAACTGGCTTAAGGGACCGATTGCAAAACCCTGAAAATCCGACTCCGCCAAGAAACCTCGCCACACACCGCCTTCGGCCTCCAAAACGCAGTAGAGCCGCACTGGAACCGCACCTCCACACGCAGAGACGGAAACCAGTGAGACCTCCAAGCCCAAAAACACAGAAAAAAAAACGGATAGAGCGAAGAGACGGCGACGAACCAAACAACAAACCAGAGATTAGAGAAGAAGATGGTGGCCTCCGGCACCGGTATGCGCTTAGAAGATAGGAGCAAACTGCATAAAAAGTTTTAGTGGTTATATACATATTTAAATACTGAATTGGTTTAAAGTTTATTGTTAAGCTTCTTAGCTATTCGTGATTAGTATTGATATTGTAATACTTTTCCAGTATTATTTTTTTTTTTTTTCAAAACAACACCAAGATTACTATATTTGAATTTTGAAAAAAACTTATACATTCTCTAGACATTATTTGTGAAGTGATTTCACACATGTTATTTCTACAATCACTTTCACCAAAACAAATGTGAAATTGCATATAAAATTGATGACATGGCTTATGGTTTAATGTGACATGTACAACTACATTTAATGTGTTGATTTTAATTTTGGTAATTTTTTAGAATATATGGTAATAACTCATAAATCATCATTAAAATAAATCTATTCAAATCTGCCATTAAGTAATATAATAATAAAAATACGAAATATTTTAACTTTTTGTAATATTATTTAAGTATATTTTTATAATCATATAATTTTATTATTAAACAATATTTTCCAAATTTCTTACAATCTTTTTAAAAAAATTAAATTTTTAATTGTAATATTTTTTTTATATCTACAAATTTTAGAAATTCTCTTTAGTTTTATATTTTGCTAATTATATAAAATTTATATCTTTTGTATTTTATACAAGTTATGTTAATATATCTTAATAAAAAAAATCTACCTATATCATAATTTTTAATAAAAATTAATATAATTTAAAATAAATCAAATTATCTACTTTATCTTAAATTTATGTTTAACTAAATTCATATTTATATTAAAAACATTGGTATTAACATAATAAAATCTAAAATATATCAAAATTTTATTTTTAAATATAATTTAAATTTATCGATGCACATGAACGCAGGAAAACACCTAGTTAACAATATACGTATATTTGATATTACGTTGTTGGAAAATATAATGCTTAATTTATAGCTAAAATAATAGATAATGGCATGATTGCTACACAGCTAATAAATAGGAGAATTTTCAAAAATATTACTTTCCTTATACCATTTTTCATTTTTACTTTCATTAAAGTAATATTTTCAAAAATGTCATTTTTTTAAGAGACAAATTTTTTTAAAATTAATTAGAATCCTAAATTTTAAATTCCTAAACCATAGCTCACCCTACACCACCCGTTAAATCTAAAACCTAAGTCTTAGATTAACTAACCCAAAGGTTATAAGTGTTAAAAAGTGGTATAAGGAAAGTGGTATTTTTGACAATCTCTAATAAATATTTATTTCCATAGAACGAAACCAAGAAGCGAAGCTACACAGCTTGTCTTCAATAACAAGCAAGTCGCAACATAAAACATATGCCACACAAGTAACAGATTGTTCTGGAACGTGAAATTTTCTGATTCATCATCGTTGTATGGTTTATTTGTTTACTCATATCTCAAACAAATAACGCAATTTTATGTTTTGACACAAAAACAAGAAAGTCTCACTCTATCTCTCTCTTTATTGTGCCTTGTGGTTTTTAGCCATCTCCTCCACGTCCAATTCTACAGCCAGGATTGGAGAATCTTGTCCCATCGCAGTGTGACTGATTCAAAGCATTATTAAAAGTAAAACAACTAGAAAAGCTAATTAAAATGTTTTTATTAAGAGACAAGAAAGAGTTAAGTCTCTTTACCTGTTTCGAACGGGACCATGATCCACAGCAGTTCTCAGACAATATATAGCTCTTCCAACAATGTCTGCTGTTGAAACTGGACCAAATGTTCGACTATCATATGCTTCCTGTTCAAAACCGCACACCCAAGTCAACAAGATTATAAACACTCTACTTTCGATCATTATTCCAAGAAGAAGAAAGTGATTGTAAGTACCTTAGGTTTGATGTCCTTGTTTTCAGCAACTACCCAACACTGATCCTTCTCGAGGACAAAAGGCTCCTCCTTTGCATCACCTGATACCATTTCGAATCCTTCAACAGCTGCTAATCTTCTCACCAGATACTTGTCTGAATTGTTTGGGTCCTTTAAGACCACAGCATCTCCAACGAACAGATACCTAAGCACAGAACCCCCAATGAGTAAGCATAGATCATCTGATCATGTAAAAAGGGCAAAGAGATATAGTTCAATGTCAAATTGTGTAGACAGGCAAGAAGAAAAGGTGTAAGGCTCTTATATAAGAACATATATACCTTGTGTTAGCTATAGGTATCTTACGGACAAGAAGAGTGTTGTCGTGTGCTGCCATGGTTGGGGACATCTCTGGTCCTTTACCAGAGTGTAAGTAAGTAATCTTCCCATGGAAGAGATTCTTGAAGATGACTTGAATGAGTTCTCGGTCACTCAGTTTTTCTCTCCTATGACTCTGAAATATGTAACTTGAAAAGTCAAAAAACACTACATGAAGCATAAAAGTTGTCGGCTTCAGACAAAAGATGTGAACTTTGAGTTCGATCTGTATGGATGATTATGTCATTGATTATGAATGTTTGATTCAATTGATTCGAATGCAGAAGCTTCTAAATCCCAATTTCTCAGATTTAGGAAAATCGAAAGTGCAACGCGGAGGGAGATTGAGTGTGAGAGGAACCTTGAGACTGAGGGTGAGAGAATACTCAAGCTTGTGTGCCATGTATCTGAACCATGTTGAGATTGAGGCCATCACCGACCGACACTTGGTAAATCGAATGTAAGGGGGCCTTCGGAAGATGGCTTCTCCGCCGCTGATACGCCGCAGTGTCGGTTTTCTGCGCCTCGTCGCCGCCGCAGTCGATAAGAGGAGGAAGAAGAAGAGCAATAACCCTATGAGTCTATGACTACCGTTTTCATAAAATAAAAGTTTTTAAGATGCGTTGAAACGAAATCTGAACCCAAAATATTTTAGGAGAGTAATTGCAAAACGATCCCCGATTTTATAATCTATTCCAGGTTTTCTCCCTATGTTTAACTAAACTATTAATTACTCCCTATGAAAGGAATATCGATACGGCCCATTAATAAACCGGTTAGAATGATAGAACCCCTCATGTATTCATTATTGAATGCCACCATCTCTTGATACCTGACAAAAAAAAAGAATTTGCCATGGTTTTGAAAACCGGACTGAACCGGCTAGTCGAACCGGTTCCACCATGGTTCGTTAAAGAAGTCGAGTCCAGTTCGGTATAAATTCGGATTTGAGAAAAATTGGTAAAATCGACAAAAAACCGGTAAAACCGGTGATCCGGATCAACTTTAAAACCCGGTTCTAAAAAACTAACATATAAGTAATGTATTTTTAATTGTTATTAAAATTTCATATTTCATAATCAATGTTCGAATATTACTATTTAATTGATTTTTTATTTTATTTTCTTAAGAAAGAAGATAAACAAATATATTTTTAGCTTTTGTATATTATTTTTATTTTAACATATTCATCAAATCTAAGAATTCTGTTATAAAAAATAAATAAATACGATAATTTGAAAATAAAAAAATAAGAGAAATACCCTAAGATAGACCTAAAAAAGTTTTTGTCACAAAAATAACATTTAAGAAAAAATGACCAAAATAACATTTATTAAAGAGTGTAAATATAAATTTATACCCATTTGGTTAACTAATCTAGACTTAGGGTCTAGAGTTATTGGGTGAGGTTTTGGGGATGAGGTTTAAAATTAAAAAAAATATTAATTTTTTAAAAATAAAAAAAATTAGTTTGGTCTTTTTTATTCTTGAAAGTTATTTTCGTGACAAAAACTTCAAAAGTGGTTATTTGGGAGATTTGCCCTTTGAACAATCAACCGTTTGTTTTTTAACCATTTCACTTTTTATTGTATATATAGTTAGATTTATATTTATTGTTCATATTTTCTAGTTAATGACAAAGAAAAGAGAATATATTATATGTATAATTAGTTTTTAGGTTTAGATAATGTAAATATATGATTATATATTGTTAGAAAATAGAAAATTTGGTTCGATCGGTTGAACTGGTTCGATCGGTTGAATCGGTCCAATCAGTCAACCAGTAACTATACCGAGTTAGTGTTCGATCCGGTTTTCAAAACATACTTAAACAGAAACCAATTAGTTTCTTCTTTTTTCGAACCAAAAGGGTTTAGTTTCTAAACCAGTTATCACCCCTGAATGAGAGATGTCTTTTCTGAAACTCAAGAAAACACTAAACCCGAATAAACCGAGCCACCTAACGAAATGGCCACCACATCTCTTTCATAATATGAAAAAGAGAAAGAAAGTATGCGAAACGCAAAAACATCAATGGTCGGTCGCTAGCAACTTTCCATATCTAGAAATTCCTAAAGGGAAAATGATTTAACTTCTAACCGATCAATCAAACTCAAAACTTTCACCAATCTCTTATAAAGTTCTTTTCTTTTGTTGCTTAATTACAGCTTGTTCCAAAAACAAAAAGAACCAAATAACGAGCAGTTATGTCATCATGACTTTGGTCAATAGGAACGTCTTCTTCACTTTTCTCTTTGGTCTTTGAATACAACAATTAGTTGCGTGATTACGAGTTGTTTATGCAATCCGTTTAAAAACCAATAGCGAGATACCAAACCCGGTCTAATCTTGAGTCGAACTAATATTAAATTAGAAATGGGCTTAAATATAGGGCCCAATTAGAAAAATAAATTGATTGGATCCAAATTAAAATATAAACACAAGTCTCATTCTGTCTGAAAAGTGAAAACATTAGACCACCCGCAACGCCGGATGTTAGCTGATTCTTAGCACGGAAACTTAGGCAAAATAGAGTAAAATAATAATATATAAAAAATTTGTAAGTTAAGAAAGGGTCCTTAATTAAGAGGTTTAAGGACTTGATTCTTAAGGACGTGCCAACGCCCGATTGGTGCGGATTAGGGTGATGTTTCATGAGTAAAGAAAAACATTTATTTTCACTCTCCACAACGAAAAAAACCTCTCTCGCGAAAGGAAAGGCGATTCGGCGATCTTCGGTGTTGAAGGTAAATCGGAGCATTTTGGTTCATTTTTTTTCATTTGGAGTTGATGCATGTTGATTTCATCAGTTTTTAGGGTTCGATAGTGGTGTTTAAATAGATTTAGGGTTTCAAATCGAGTTGGAAATTTATATCGAATTAGGGTTTTCGTCGTGGTTTGGTATTTTCTTCTTCTCGATTCTCTTCTTTGTTGTTTTCGTCGCGATTAAGGGTTCGGGATTGATTTCTAAATCGATTTAGGGTTTTCGTGTGGGTTTGCTAAATCGATGAGTTATAAATCGACTGAATTATAATTTGGGGCTTTTGATTCGCTTATATGTTTGTACGGGTTTACAATCCAGTTTGTAAAAACCATTTGATTTTAGCTGTCCTTATAGCGATAAAGGGAATCTGATAAGTTTTTTGTTCTTGCAGGTTGTGTAATCGAGATATGAAAGCACGCAAAGAATACTACAACATGCTCGATTTCGCTGCAAATGCACAACAGGGGACTCCCAAACTGTGCCCATGTGGATCAATCACGAAGGAAATCGTAGATGAAGAGGATACATATGACTACCTCCGTGGGAAAAGATACTTCATCTGCAAAGACTATCAGTTTTGAAAAAGCTTTTTCTGTCTCTTATTATCGTTCTTGTTCTTCCATATCGATTTGCTGTTTGACAAAGCTTTTTCTATTTTGGCAGAATGACGGGCTGAGTTTCAGGCAACCATGGATTATGGGTGTGCAAGAAGAGGTCGAGAGGCTCAAAGAACAGGTTTACGAGCATGAGAACCTTCTGAGAGAGTGCCAGGCACTTAAGATGAGTTTATATTGTGTATTGTTGATGTTTTGTGATGGATATAGGCTGCTTAGTGGGAAGTTATAGTTGTGTTGACCATAAATGATTCATTAGCTATATAATCTATACGGTATTGGTTTTGAATATGCCCACACATAAACTATAAAAGAACAAAACAGTTTTGTACTATATTTCTAACCTATTGATTGGTTTCTCTGATGTATGTTCAGGCCCAGGTGAGGATGCTGCTTATGTGTGTGTCTAAACTTGAGAAAGTTCTCTGAGGTTAGCGTATCAACTTACCCATCTTCTCATCCTTGTTTGAACTCTTTAACTCTCTAGTTTGAAATTACCAGTTTGAATTCAATGTAGTTTGAAAACAATAACTTTACCAATTTGAACTGGTTAACTTTGTAGTTTGAATTCAAAAGTGAAATGATAGGTTATAAATGTCTAACTGAAGACTAAAACAATAACTTAAACAATAACTTAAACACCATTAAATTGTGCCTAATTGTTTTTTTAGACTAAAACTTAATTAAATTGCCTCTAGCTATTATGATACGACAATTTCCTACTAGGATTCAATAGAAGTGAATATAGAATCCCTTATTTAATCCTCTCCGTTTCTACTAGAGAAACACGTAGACTTCTTCCTAAATGGCAAACTCCTCTAGTTTTGTTAACCTATTAGTCAACCAAGGGTCAGTTGACCTTGACTCATCGGAACCTCTTTGTTTTAGCAGCCAATGTTTTGATGAGTCTATTGTCAAAGAGAGGAGAAGATGGTCACCAAAGGAGGATATAATCATCATTGGTGCTTGGCTCAACACGAGCAAAGACCCAATAGTGAGTAATGAACAAAAAGCTGGTGCCTTCTGGAAGATGATTGTAGAGTACTACAACTCCAGTCCTCTACTGGTTGGGACAATCCCAAGAGAACTTGGGCAATGCAAGCAAAGATGGGCTAGGATCAATGATTTGGTTTGTAAGTTTGGTGGCTGCTACGAGATGGCACTGAGGGAGCAGAGAAGCGGCAAAATGACAACGATGTGATGAAGGGTGCCTTGGATATCTTCCACAGTGACCAGAACATGAAGTTCAACTTGGAACATGCGTGGAGGGAGCTTATGCATGATGTGAAATGGTGCTCCACCTATCTAGAGAATGACAGTGGTAAGGAAAAGCGCAAACCAGTGGATTTTGTTGACGGTGAAGGGGCAGTGCCAAAGCCAGAAGAGAGACCAATATGGGTTAAGGCTGATGGTAAAAGGAAGAAAACTGGAAAATAATAAGAATAGGCAAAGCTAGAAGGAATGTTGGAGATCAAAAAGAAAATCTCACAGCAAAGTTTGTAGACTCGGCTTTGAGCTATTTCCTTTGCTCTTCTTCTTCTCAGAACATGTAACTCTACTATCTTCAAAACTTGTTATGATATTGTAGTGTATTTTGTTTTCGTGTGTGTTCTTTAACTCAATCACCACAACCACAAGTCCAAGATCATTGTTTGTTGTGTAAGCTTCCTCTGGCTTATATTTATGAAAATGCTTTCAATCTTATTTTTTATTAAAAGATGAAAAAACACAAATTGTTTAGTATCCATGCATGAGAATGCAAGTATTTGTATTCAAATTATGTAACTTGTCAAGTCTCCACAATTTACGTACAAAAAAGTTATCGTTTCTATCAAATATTGTTTTGTTTGTAAGAAAATAAGTAACTATGTTTGTAAGAAAATAAGTAACCATGCAAATGGAGTTAAAAACATTTCGATTCAATTATTATACAAGATTATATAAAGGTTGTAATTCAGACGTATCTACTTAACTTATTATAATAAGATTGTATTTTTCATTGTTCTAAAAATTTTTCCTTGATAAATCGGTTTTGAAGGAATGATAGCTAAATATGGAAGATGAACTCGATCAAAGATTGAATGAGGCTTTTGATGAATGTTTTGAAGATACATACAACAACATCGTGGAGAATCGAACAAATAAACAGAGGAAACGTGCATATATCAAACGTAACCGTGAAGCGGGCCATAATCGTCTGTGGAATGACTATTTCAGTGAAGATGCGACATTTTTGACTCATTTATTCAGACGCCGTTTCCGCATGAACAAGGCAGTATCATGCGTATTGTTGATCGCCTCTCAGAAAATGTTCCATTATTTCAATAAAGAAGAGATGCCGTTGGAAGGTTAGGTCTATCTCCACTACAAAAGTGTACGACAACTATTCGTATGCTTGCTTATGGCTGTGCGGCTGACGCCGTGGACGAATATCTCCAACTTGGTGAAAGCACAACACTTTCGTGTTTAACCAATTTCACAAAAGGCGTAATACGGTTATTTGGAGATGAGTATCTACGAAGACCAACTCCAGAGGATCTTCAACGACTACTCGATATTGGAGAGATACGCAGCTTTCCTGGGATGATAGGAAGAATTGACTGTATGCATTGGGAGTGGAAAAATTGCCCAACCGCTTGGAAAGGACATTACACACATGGATCAGGAAAGCCGACAATTGTCTTGGAGGCTGTAGCTTCACAAGATCTTTGGATATGACACGTTTTTTTCTCTCCCAGGTACCTTAAACGATATTAACGTCATCGAGGTCACCTGTTTTTGATGACATTTTACAAGGTCGAGCTCTAACGGTACAGTATGTGGTCAACGAACAACAGTACGATTTGGCGTACTACCTCACGGACAATATATATCCAAAATGGTCAACATTTATCCAATCTATCTCACTCCCTCAAGGTCCTAAGGCATAATTATTTGCTAAAGTTCAAGAAGCAACCCGAAAAGATGTGGAGCGTACTTTTGGAGTATTGCAAGCTTGATTTGCGATAGTGAAAAACCCGACTATTTTGTAGGACAAGAGACAAATAGGATGATTATGCGAACATGTATCATACTGCACAATATGATAGTAGAAAATGAATGCAATGGATACACTCAATATGATATATTTGAGTTTGAAGAAGGTGACTCAACCAGAACTTCACATGTGGATATGTTCTATTCTACCAACATGACTTCACATTTCGGTAATATACTTGGCGTACGGAATCATGTTCGTGATAATACATGAACAATTGAAATATGACTTAATTGAAAATATTTGGAACAAGTTTGGTAATGATGAAGATGTATAATTATTGTATGTTTACATATAATCATTCAATAAATAAAAATTTGAAATTTAAATGTTTTACAAATTTAATAATTTTTAATTCATAAGAACTCCATAATGGATAATATCATTGGACACTTGACTAGAGTCCTTAACTATTCTAACAAAAAAAAAATTAAAAAAAAATTATTATTCTATTCTTAAGGACTTCAATGATGGTAAAGACATGTTTATTGGAGATTCTTAAGGGGTCTTTAACCAAGATTAGTGGTGTGCTCCACCATTTTTCATAAGAACCGTTTCTAAAAATTCTTAATTAAGAACCAACTCTTACACTGTTTTGTGGACTCCACTACCATGTGACGACCTATTTGGTTTGTTTTAATCATTTGCTTTTAAATATCTTACAGTTATCCCACAAAAGTCTCTCGAACGACTGATCCCCTGTACATAGCTTAAGGTTAATGATCTCTCTCTCTCAAGATTATTCTTCTATGTATTTTCATTTCCAGTTTCTAACTGATTGCAATTTGCAATTTGCAATAGATGCAATTTCTCTTTCCACGTTTTAAGCTGCCCAAATTCACAGAGGTATGCTTCTCTTCGTTGATTTGTGTCCCAAGCTTAACTTCTTTAAACCCTTTACTTTTAACTTAACATACAAGTCAAAATTCTTTTGATTATTTTTTGGCTAATGAAAACCTAGTTGATCCTAGCTGTTAGTTTAATGATCTGGAAAACTTGAATTTATAAATAGAGCTTTTGTCACATGATCATTGATTATTCCATGTTAAGTTTGATGTTGAAAATTGGGTCGACGAGCAATTTCTCCACGAGAACTATCATATAGCATCAGATTCCCACCAAACTATGATCTAGTGTTAAATCTTCATCATTTGAAAGTTATACACGTATTTCTCCACGAATTAACAGTTCTGAATGTATTTCTCCTCGAATCGATACTTCGAAACTTAATTACCCATAGACCATGGTTTTAATTGGTTTACTATCAACCAAATAGTTTAAACCGGCTAAACCAAACCAAAATTCATTTTAAACAATTTTTATTAAAGAATATTGTTTATCTTCTTGTTTAAATTTCAAAATATATATATTTTTTAATACAAAATATTTCCTAGATTTTTTATACTTTTGGGCTTTTAAATTTTTTTTTAAAAAATTTACATCAAGATTTGGTGTTTACAAAATTTAATAAAATTCCAATGAACAAATAAGCTTATTAAATTTTTTGTTTTTTTTAAATCAGAAATAAAAAATAATTTTGATAAAAGTATATGTCAAAAATCTATGTTTTGTTGAATTTTGACTTATTAATTTTTTTATAAATAACATAAAAATTTATAAAATTATGGATATTTATTAATGAATATCCATAATTTTATAATTTTATGTTATTGATAAAAAATGATTTATGTCAAAATTGAACAAATCATAGATTCTAGACGTATACTTTTATCAAAAAAAAAATTTTTGCTATCAAATTTCAAAAAAAACACAAAAATTTAAGGGTTAATTTACTATCTAACCAAATTTGAAAGTAAAATTAAGAATATAGCTATGATTTTGACATAATTAAGTTTATAACATTTTATTTCATATTATGTCAGTTTTGGCCTTGTCTATAAAAGGTATTCGGTAAGAGAAGATACTTGATGACGTTGACAAATATCACATATGTGGCTACAAAATACATGAATCTTTTTCTTGCTGGATATAGTATAGTCTACAAATCATCATTTTTTTATTTTTATAACACAACGACGAGTCAAATTATGCATATAACAAACATCACTCAATTAATTATCACATATATAAACTCCATTTCTTAAACATGAGAGAAAGGAATAATGATGTCAACGGTAGATAAATGATGATACAAAATAAATGAAAACTTTATTTTTCATGTACAATAGATAGTATAGACCCTATACAAATAGTACAGAATAGTATATTGTCTATTCTATTTATACACATAAATTTATAATATAGAAATTCTATATAATATAATTATAGATCATATCCCCACCTCCATTCTAAATACTAAAGCTTAAACCATATTCACTAAACCCTAAACCCCAATATAAAATATAATATTTACTTATAATGTTTTAAAATAAAATTCAAGTCTGAAAATAAGATACTATATTTTATCATATTAAACTATACTATACTATAATTTATTCTCACTAAATATAGTATAGACAACAAGTCATCTTCTACATATATTGTTCTTTTTCTTGATACAATGACAAATATTGACTGATCCACCATCGACACTTTCACCACCATTTTTGCATAATACTCTGGGATCTGCGATGGCACAAGCCCCAGAAACAAAAACAAAGTATAAAAACAAGGGGATGAAGACAATTGCTTTTTAGTTTCTCTAGAATGGTTATCGATAACAAACACCATTGGAGAAAAAGACAAAACATAAATATTAGTTGCTAAATAGAAGCAAAAGAAGAGACACAAATATAAGTATTTGTCATGAAGAGCATCGATATGTGAGAAGGAGAAATAAGAAAAGAAAAAAGAAATTAACAAGTTGTTTATGAAGGGTATTTTGGCATATATTTCATATAATATGTTGAATATCATGGTCAACTTTTTTTTTGTTAGATACCTAATTATAATTTGTTTGATAGCTATTAGATGCAATTTTCCAAAATTTAATAAGCTTATTTGTTCATTGGAATTTTATTAAATTTTGTAAACACTAAATCTTGATGTGAATTTTTTTAAAAAAAATTTAAAAGCCCAAAAATATAAAAAAAAAATCTAGGAAATATTTTTGTATTCAAAAAATATATATTTTGAAATTTAAACAAGAAGAGAAACAATATTCTTTAAAAAATTGTTTAAAATGAATTTTGGTTTGGTTTAGCCGGTTAAACTATTTGGTTGATAGTAAACCAATTAAAACCATGGTCTATGGGTAATTAAGTTTCGAAGTATCGGTTCGGGGAGAAATACATTCAGAAATGTTAATTCGTAGAGAAATACATTTATAACTTTCAAATCATGGAGATTTGACACTAGGTCATAGTTCGGTGGGGATCTGATACTATATGATAGTTCTCGTGGGGAAATACCTCGTCGACCCTTGAAAATTTCTATTTCTTGCTTTTTGATTTTTTGCTGGTGATTAACGACATGGTTTTGTTTAATTCTTAGAACAATAGAGAAACATGTGGAAACAGATAGATAGCCAGTTAGAAAGATCTTTTGGCTAAGAAGGAAGCTCTTGATATTAGTAGTCTGTCTTGAGCTTATGTCACATGATCATTGAGTACTCCATTTGAACTTTCTGGTTATATAAGACATGGCTTGGTTTCTTTTAGTTCTTAGAGCAATAAAGAAATATGTGGATACAGAGCGATAGCTTGTTTCTGCAGTCACAATGATACTTTTGTTTATGTAAGAAGGAACAAAGCTTCTAAAATGCTCCTAGGATTTGGGGGTAATCGTTCATTTACTGGAAACTCCTATGCAAGGCTTTGCTTACAAGTTGCATTAATTACCCTTGTTCTCTTCTTTTGATATAATGGGACCAAATGAATCGTCTTCTATCTTTACATGTATACATGCTTCTGTTATCTTTCAAAACCTGTTTTTCCAACTAAAGACTTGATGTGGTATAAGCTCTTTTTTTTGTTATCTCTCTTGATTTTCTTTCTGTTGGAACTCTTTCCTGGGACAGAACGCTACAATAACATGAAAATATTGTTGGAGATAAGCTTCGACATTACTAAAAAGGAAGATAAATAAGAAAAGAAAGTTATCCTTAAAGGAATTACGATAGCTTAAGTGGTAAGGATTAGGAAAAGGAAATACCTAATTCAATGTAATAGGATAGAAAAGAAAATCTAGTTCCTATATATATGATCCTCGACTTGTGATGAATCATAACCTAAAAATAACCTAACAAGAGAGAACAATAGCTTTGTTTAGTTTTTGAGAGAGTTTTCTAAACATTAATAAAGGAAGGAATCTTTATTGAGTTGTTTGTTCAAGGCCGAAACTAGGTTGAACGTATGCACGTTTTATTTTGGTCTTCACTTTATTTGGTATCAGAGCTCAAGGTTTTGTTTGAAGGATTCGATTCACCGAAGAGATGAGTGAGACGAAATCGACATCGAAGACAAGAGAAGCCGTGCGATCCACGGTGGTCTGCCCGATGCTATCTTTAACAAACTACACTGTATGGTCTATGAGAATGAAGGTGCTGCTGCGAGTACATAAGGTTTGGGAATCGATCAAGCTAGGGACAGACGATGAAGAGAAGAATGATATCGCTATTGTCCTGTTGTTCCAATCAATTCCAGAAAACCTAATCTTGCAGGTTGGTGAACAAGACTCCCCAAAAGAGATATGGGAAGCTGTTAAATCAAGAAATCTTGGTGCTGAACGTGTGAAGGAAACTCGACTTCAGACCTTGATGAACGAATTTGAATGCCTAAGGATGAAGGATTTAGATTCTATCGATGCCTTCTCAGGCAAGATATCAGAATTGGCCTTGAAAGCCGCAACTTTAGGTCAATCGTTGGAAGAATCTAAGCTAGTAAAGAAGTTCCTCAACAGCTTACCGTGAAGCAAGTATATTCAGATCATAGCCTCACTTGAACAAGTTCTCGATCTGAATAAGACTAGTTTCAAAGATATTGTTGGGAGACTTAAAGCATATGAAGAACGAATTCAAGAAGAAGATGCGCAAGAGCCAAAAGGGAACCTTCTGTACGAGAGCTCCAATAACTCGTACAACTCAAAAGGAAGAGGTAGAGGATGGAGTCGTGGAAGAGGAAACAGAGGAAGAGGCAGAGGACGTGGCCGGTTTAACTCACAATACAAATACAAGGAGAAGAAGGACATGTCTCAGATTGTATGTTTCAAGTGTGATAAACCAGGTCACTTTGCTTCAGCATGTCCAGAGAAGAGACACGACCAAGAGCTTAACAAAGGTGAAATAGAGGCCGCTGATGTAGCCTTATATATGCATGAGATCGTGTTTCTCAATGAGGAGAAGGTCATACCGAAGACACTGGAACAAAGCAAGCATAAAGATGGAATATGGTACTTAGACAACGGTGTTAGCAATCATATGATGGAAGAGAGATCATACTTCTCTGAGCTTAATGAAAACATTAAAGGAAAAGTTAAGTTTGGAGATGGATCTTGTGTCGACATCAATGGCAAGGGGTCGATATTATTTGAAGCAAAAACCGGAGAACACAAACTCTTGACCGACATATACTACATTCCAGAGTTGAGAAGCAACATATTAAGCTTAGGACAAGCTACTGAACAATGGTGTGATGTTAGGATGAAGGACAATTACTTAACACTAAAAGATCCTAACGGAAGGTTGCTGGTAAAAGTGTTAAGGTCGCCTAACCGACTGTACAAGTTGAGACTTGAAGTTGGTAGAACGGCTTGCCTCCACACGAGGATGGAAGAATAAACGTGGAGATGGCATGCTAGACTTGGACACATTAGTTTTAAAACTATAAAGTCCATGGCAACACATGAGATGGTGCACGGGTTGCCGGAGATTCAAGAAGAGAAACAAATCTGTGACTCTTGCTTAGTTGGCAAGCAAGCTCGACAAACTTTTCCAAAGGCTACTGCGTATAGATCATCGCAAGCATTGAAACTACTACGCGCAGATTTGTGTGGTCCTATATCACCAGCTACACCTGCACACAACCGATATATCTTTGTGATCATCGATGATTGCACAAGATATATGTGGTCGATCTTACTGAAGGAGAAGGGAGATGCGTTTGAAAAGTTCAAAGAGTTCAAGAAACTTGTTGAGAAGGAAGTCAACAAGGATATAATCACACTACGTACAGATAGAGGTGGTGAGTTTACATCAAAGGAGCTTCAAGAATTCTGCAACAACAATGGAATTAGACGCCATCTAACAGCTCCATATACCCCACAACAAAATGGAGTGGTCGAAAGGAGAAATCGCACACTCTTGGAGATGACAAGGAGCATTCTAAAGGCTATGAGTGTTCCTAATTTCTTATGGGGAGAAGCAGTTTGTCATGCCACATATCTGATTAATCGAGTTCCCATAAGAGCTTTGAAGAATCAGACACCATACGAATGCTTGAGAGGAAGGAAACCAAGCATCGCACATGTTCGAGTATTTGGTTGTCTTGCACATGCAAAGATCGATTCTGGACAACTCAAGAAACTCGATGATTGATCACAAGCATTGGTTCATCTTGGCATTGAGCCTGGATCCAAAGCTTATCGACTCTACAATCCGAGCTCTAGAAGAATAATTGTAAGTCGAGATGTGATCTTTAAAAAAAAGGAATGTTGGAATTGGAAGGGAGCTGACAAGGAAGTACACAACAAACATCGTATGTTTCGGATGTCATGGGGTGCTACAATGGACGACAAACATGGTCCATTTGTGGTTGGAAATCAACAGGAGGAGGATGATGCTGAAAAGATGGAAGCACAACTACCAGAACCTGTTCAAGATAATCCCGACGTCGAACAAGCCGAACCACAACAACCAAGACACTCAACACGTCAATCAAATCGTCCAAGCTATCTTGAAGACTATTTACTATTGGCCGACATATAGTGTGAGTTTCTACTTCTTGCACTCAATGACGAGCCAATCAACTTTCAAGAAGCGAGCAAACTTGTTCAATGGAGAAAAGCTTGCACAGACGTGATCGATTCTATTGATAAGAATGAGACGTGGGTGTTAGTAGAGAAACCGTCTGGAGTCAAAGTGATTGGACTCAAGTGGGTTTTCAAGATCAAAAGAAATGCAGATTGAACTATCAACAAGTTCAAGTCAAGACTTGTTGCGAAGGGATACATGCAAGAACATGGAATAGATTTTGACGAAGTCTTTGCACCGGTACCTCGTCTAGAAACAATAAGATTGCTATTTGGGTTAGCTGCTGCAAGAGGATGGGAAATCCATCATCTGGACGTCAAAACATCATTCTTACATGGAGAGTTAACTGAAGATGTCTACGTATCTCAGCCCGAAGGATTTGAAAAGAAGGGAGAAGAATATAAGGTTTTCAAACTTCGAAAGGCCTTGTACGGTTTAAGGCAAGCTCCATGTGCCTGGAACACTAAACTTGATCAGGTTTTGAAGAGTTTGAGGTTTGTTAAGTGTTCTAAAGAAAGCTCAGTCTACCGTAAGGAAGAAGGAAGCACCGTTCTAATACTAGCAATATATGTTAACGATCTCTTTGTGACCGGAAACTCTTTGAAGACAGTCATGGAGTTCAAAGCCTCAATGTCACAAAATTTCGAGAAGTCTGATCTTGGACAACTCACGTACTATCTAGGCATTGAAGTGAAGCAAAGTTCAAAAGGAATTGAGATTAAACAAGAGGCGTATGCACAACGGATCTTAAAGGAAGCTGGAATGGATACTTGTAATCCATCTTCAATACCAATGGAGTTTGGTTTGAAGTTGTCTAAAGCACTTGAAGAACCAGAGATTGATGCAACTGTCTATAGGCGAAGGATTGGATGCCTTAGATACCTCTTGCACACAAGACCGGATTTATCCTTCTCATTTGGTATTCTTAACAGGTATATGCATTCTCCACGTGAGTCACACGGAAATGCATTGAAGCAGGTGCTAAGATACTTGCAAGGTACACTTGGTTATGGCTTGGCATTTAGACATGGAGGATCTCAGAAGCTTATAGGATACAGTGACAGTAGCCACAACACTGATCCAGACGACGGAAAGAGCACTACGGACATCTTTCTGTTTTAGAGAAACCCCAATCACATGGTGTTCTCAGAAGCAAGAAACAGTGGCATTGTCATCTTGTGAAGCCGAGTTTATGGCTGCAACGGAAGCTGCCAAACAAGCAATTTGGCTTCAAGAGTTGATGAGTGAGATTACAGGAAGGAAGAGTGAGAAGACACTGATCCGTGTTGATAACAAGTCGGCCATAAAACTGACCAAGAATCCAGTGTTTCATCGTCGAAGCAAACACATTCACAAACGATATCATTTTATTCGGGAATGTGTTCAAAGGGAGCAAATCAACGTTGAACATGTACCGAGAACTGAGCAACGAGCTGACATCTTGACCAAGGCGTTGGCGAAGATCAAATTCAAGGAAATGAGGGATCTAATTCGAGTTCAAAACCTCAGCAAGGAATGCTTGAAACTTAAGAGGGAGAATGTTGGAGATAAGCTTCAACATTACTAAAAAGAAAGATAAATAAGAAAATGAAGTTATCCTTAAAGGAATTAGGATAACTTAAGTGATAAGGATTAAGAAAAGGAAATATCTAATTCAATGTAATAGGATAGAAAAAGAATTCTAATTCCTATATATATGATCATCGACTTGTGATGAATCATAACCTAAGAATAATCTAACAAGAGAGAACAATAGATTTGTTTAGTTTTTTAGAGAGTTTTCTAAACATTAATAAATGAATGAATATTTATTGAGTTGTTTGTTCAAGGTCGAAACTAGGTTGAACGTAATCACGTTTTATTTTGTCTTTACTTTAAAGATGTCAAGTGTTCACTTATGTGTATGAATGTGGGTGATCATAAGTAACAAGACACAAGATATGTAACAAAACTCGAAAAAAGTTTAATAACTAGGAAACTCTTTTGTGATTTTGCAAATTCATTAGTCCGATCGTGGAATGGAATCAACAAGATTTCACTTGCGAGTCGTACCACGTGTTGAGATACAATAAGTCAGATTGTCAACGCAATCTATGGGCCCCCGATAAAAAAAGTTCAAAACCGAACCGGGAGTTCCCTGTAATAAAAGTTTGGCTTTGCGCATTTGCCTGCTTCATCTTTATAACAACAAACTTATTAATCTCTTATCTTTCACACCAAAATCCCCACAAAATCCTCTGATTGATCCGTTGTACGTAGCTTTGAGGTTAATGATCCGCCTCTCTCTCTCTCTTATCTGTCTTATCTAAAGATTTTTTTGTTTTGTTTTGTTTTCAGTTTCTTATTGATTGCAATAGAGAGGTTTTCTGGGTTTTATGGTTTTTTTCTTCTTTTTCTTCTTCTATTTCTTTGGGTTGCCAAGTCACAAAAGTATATGCTTTTCTCTTCGAAGTTTTTTTTTTTGTTTCAACAAGTTCTTTAAGTTCTTTAGTTTTAACTTACCATACATGTTCAGTTCTTTTGTTTTGTTTTGCTAATTGAGAACCTAGTCTATGATCTTAAGAAGCAATCAGCTGTTAGTCTACGTTTTCTGATCTCTCTTGAGCCTTTGTCACATGATCATTGATGACTCCATTGTAACTTTGGTGTTGAACTTTCTATATCTGACTTTTCGAACTTTCTGGTGATATAAAATACTTAGAGCAATAGAGAAACATGTGGATACAGAGCGATGGATTGTTTCTACAGTCACAAAGATCTTATGTTTAACAAGAAAGATCCTGATAGAAAAAATATATAAAGTAGTCTCTCTTGAGCTTATGTCATTACATGATCCTTGAGTACTCCATAAGTGTTGACAAATTTGAACTGGGTTTCTGGTGATTTAAGGCATGGTTTTGTTTACTTCTTAGAGAAATAGAAACATGTGGGTACAGAGCGATAGCTTGTTGCTGCAGTCATTAAGATCTTTTGGAAGAATGCTTCTAAAAAGGCTCCTTGGATTTGGGATCATCGATCAGTTTACTGGAAACACCTATACAAGGGCTTGCTTAACAGTTGCATTCATTACCCATGTTCTCTTCTTTTGATGTATAGCTGCTTTTATTATCTAACTAAAGAATTGATGTTGTGAGTACCATACCCGCATTATGCTACTTCCTTTTCTTTTATCTATCTGAATTTTCTTCTCGTTGGAACTCTTTCCCGTGGCAGAACGTTTTTGGGTTGATACAAACAATGGATTTTAAAGGTATAGCATGGGTTGGAAATGTATACCACAAGTTTGAAGCAATGTGCTTAGAGGTTGAAGAACTTATTGTCCAGGTACAATGCTCTATTCTAGAAACACAAGTTCAGGCGATTCTATATCTTTTCTTTAACTCTTTGCTTTGCTTCTTTCAGGACACAGCTAAATACGTTGAGAGCCAAGTTCAAACTGTTGGAAACTCTATGAAGAAGTTCTGTTCAGATGTGGTTCAAGATTTGCTTCCTGATGACTCTGTAGGTTCGGGGAAACCACTACCTGTTTCTATGTTACATGAATACGCTCCTCTTTGTTCCTTCAAGAAGAAAAGAGAAAGCTTCAGCGCGAAAACCGGAGATGTCAAGCAAGAACAGGAGGAAACCGAGGGGGAAAAGAATGGATGTGAAATGAAACTGAGTGATCTTGATGGAGATGATTACGGTTTCTCTACTTTTCCAAGGCAGTATAGTTATGGAGGTTCATATAGAAGAACACGACTCAGTCGCAAACAAATCTGTAACAAAGAGGAGAATGTTCAAGTCACCAGGCCTTCTATTCAGAAAGACTCGACTAGTTTATCAATGGTTCATAATACTCGTGTCAGAAATGATGTTGGAGCTGTAAAGTCAAGTGATTCTCCTCCAGGTGAAGTAGCAACACTCAACTCTAAAGATGAGTGTCAGAAGGATGATAAAACCGAAAATGAACACTGTCTTACGGTGGTTAATTCTGCTAGAAGTCAAGATTCAGAGGTTAGAACCGAAAATGAACACGGTCTTGAGGTGGCTAGTTCTGTCAGGAGTCAATATTCAGAGATTCAACCATCTGTTGCCATAAGCTTACATGCAGAACCTTTTGGTAAACTCTCTCCTATTTATTGCTCATTTCTTTCTCAATCTTTTCTTTTGAAATGTGTATTCTTAAGCTTGATCTTGGTACAATCATATTAAGTCATAAAACATAGGTTCTGTACCATTTAGGACTTTAGTGATCATGCTATATATCTTATCTGCTGCCTGCATCTATTTAGATTGCAGTAAGGAAACTGATGAGGCTTCGGTGCAAACTAGTTCGAGTTCTGTCTCTGAGCAGATTCTTCAACAGCTTAGTGGAAGATCAGTTGAAGAAAGCTGCATCATTGTGGATAGAGACGAATTGCATTGCGTCTTTCCTGACAGGAAGGAGAATGACAAACACAAACCTTACAAGGTTCTTTCTTCTTTCTTTAGCTTTTCTTTGTTTCATGTTTTCATTTATCAAAGTAACAACAACTTCTAATAAACTGGTTCAACAGAAGATCCGAGACGCTATATCTTCAAGAATGAAGCAAAACAGAGAAAGAGAATACAAGCGACTTGCACTTCAATGGTATGCTGAAGATGTAGTAAATGGTAGAGAATGTGGCGACAATCCAAAACAGATTGAGGAAAACCGATCACCAGAAGAATCTGAATGGGAGCTTCTGTGAAAATGTTAATGGTTACACATATAATACAAGTGATTTAGCACTCTCTTTGTAAATAAAGAATGTACATAAGAAGCAGATTTAAAGCTTCTTCTGGTTACATAATGAATAAGGCTCTTATCTCTATAATGTTACTTTTTTATAAACTTTCTGTGTTGATTTCAAGTACAAATGTTTGTGGGAGGAACTCTTTTGTAAATAAAGAATGTCTGAGCAAAACATAAGATGCAGTTTAAAAGCTATAATCAATAAGGCTCTTATCTTTGTAAGATCAGTTTTATCTTAAACTGTCTTTGTATGATTTCATGTACAAATGTTTGTGGGAGAGAAGTCTTTCCCATGGTGGTTGTGTAATAATTGTTTTCTTGTTTGGTCTATTTTACATTTCCAATTTGTTCCATAAGAAGGACCACTCCACTTCATTTCCTAAAAGTTCATTTTGATTTTTTTTTAATTTGTAATCCAAAATGTTTGGGACAATCTCAGCCGTATATCTCCTCAAACAGGAAACTATAGTCACTTTCTCAAATTATTTTGTAAGAGTTCAGAATCCGGCAAGCTCCTAAAAGTATCGTCAGCCTAGACTTATTGTGCTAATTTATTATTTATTTAATTATTTTGGTTTCTTGTTTTTATAGGTTGGTAAGAAACAGAAGCAATATTTTTAATATTTATGGCACCTAATAACTTGGCAGTTGAAGTAATTATTGGATTTGTTGATGAATGAATAATTGCTCTTTTGGGGGTTTCTTGCGTTAATCACAGCTTGCTAATGAAGATATAATCATTAACGGTTTGAATTAGTTTAGGTGAGTCATTATGGAATTGATGCTTACAGAAATAGGCATGACTATTTATTTATTTCTACATTAGTTTGTATAATTAGTCAAAAACTGAAAAAGTTAGATGAATTATCTAAATCAGAGTCACTTGATAAAAGCATCATTGGTTAGGTGAATGTAAATAAAGCTTAGTTATAAAGAAATAAAAATGAGAAGTTGATTAAGTTTTGAGAGTAAGTGGTGGTCGAGTTGGCAAAGCAAGGCACCCTAAAACCCATCATAACATGTGCAAATTGCAACTATATATATACATCATCCTTGTCTTTTCATTTTCAACAACATGCATGTTCACCAATGGCTGCGCAGATTAAATATATACCGTTAAAAGAGTTTTAAACGTTTAAGAATATGAGAAACATGATTGATGTGAATTAACGAATCCCTCAGTAATAAACTAATCTTGTTTTTTTTCCTTTCATAGATTACTAAACTCTTTGAGAGATTGTCAAAAATATTATTTCTCCTTGTACCACTTTTCACATTTACCTTAATTACTTTTATTTTTATTTTTAAAAAAGAAAAACATATCTATAACTTTTGGGTTAATTAATCTAAGACTTAAGGTTTAGAGTTGAGGGGTGCGGGTAGAGTTTAAGAATGTAAAATTTAGAATTTTAATTAATTTAAAAAAATTACTTTTTAAAAAATGATATTTATGAAAATATCTCTTTAATGAAGAAGGTAAAAGTGAAAAGTGGTATAAAAAAAAAAAGTGGTATTTTTGAAAATTCCTCAAACACTTTTCAACACCGATGCCTCTACTCCCACTGCTGACATTGAGATCATTTACAATAACTTTTTTTTTATATTTTTTCATTAACTTTATTTTAGAAACATTTTTATCCCGGATCTATGTAAAGACCCAAATTAATCTTCAAAGGGAAGTGTAGTCCACTGATATATCTTTTATCAGTATATTCAAATAGACTCGAAAACATGAACCCATATTCGTGTAAGTGTCAAAAAATAATATGATTTAGTTTCACGTAACAGATAGATTGAACTTGATACATGTTAAAATTTCAACTCATTCTCTTTACCACTCGACAACAATGTCCCGAACGAAACATTTACATTAACATTTCTTGTTACATTTCTCATTATTTCGTAAATAATAAAATGAGAACATAAAAATGAGATGAATATTTCAGACAAATATACTCTACAAAAGTTGTAAATTTCCTTGAGTAATTTGTTATTGTATTTAAGGTTTAAATTTTTGGTATAATATACGTTTAGGTACATAACTAAATTATATTAAAAATATTATTTTAATGAAGAAATTTACATGTTTTTTTATCGATGATGGTATTCTTATCTTTGATTATTTAATACTTGTTAAATATATAGTACTTTCAGGAGTTAGTGTCTAATATTATCTTATTTAGTTAATTACTTTTACTATAATTTAATTATTGTCAAAACTATCGTCTGAGAAAAATGCGATTTGGTTTTATTCTGTTTGTCATATATTGACCTTACTGGCTTAACAAAAATGTCTGGTTCAGTTTCTATATTGGTTGGATTTAATTTGAAGCGACCTTTACTAGGTCTTAAAGTATACCTTAAGCCTAATGATTGTCTACGACTGAAATAAACATGTATATGTACACAAAAATGAAACAACAAAATAAAAGATAAACAAGAAAGTTCACTGTAGAGATAAATACTTTTATTTTATCTATATAAGGCTTGGGGCTTGACGAATAAGTTCATCATTCTTACTTGGCGACGGCAAAAGAAAATGGGACTCTGTTTCCAACCCATCTTAGCCTCTCTGTTTCTCATACTTCTCTCTTCACTCCCTGAGCTATTAGCACAACATTTTTTGGGACAAAACAACACAAGCTTGTTGGGAGAAGAGAGATCATGCAACTGGTTTAGAGGCAAATGGGTCTATGATTCTTCATATCCTCTCTATAGTCCCTTTTCTTGTCCCTTCATCAACCCTGAATTCAACTGCCAGAAAACGGGTCGACCCGACACTAACTATCAACACTTCCGATGGCAACCTTTCTCATGTTCTCTTCCCAGGTAAAATACTTGCACATGTGTTTCTAATGCGTTTAATATGTTTTTTTTGTTCTTTTTCCATAAAATATTTCAATATGTAAAGACAAAATTTGGTGGTGTTTACGTTCACAATTGACAAATGAGTTTTGTTTAAGATAGGAAAGAGTATATGCTCATTTATAAAGCATAAAAATATAAACATGTATTATGTATATTACATGTAAATAAGTCTGTATCTTGTCCCAAAAAAGTTTATTTATCTTTTTGCTATCGAAAGAATCCATAAGGAACTGGTTTTGCAGTTCTTATATGAAACTAGAATAGCTAAATAGTATAGGGGAAATTGATATTACGGAAAACGTTAATATCTTGTATTTGACTAAACAAAATGTATTCAAAGTTTACGAGACACTTTTTCTTCATGTGAGAAATTAACAAATACATTATGAATGAAATAAATTTACAGATTCGATGGGGTGAACTTTATGAGGAGAATGAGAGGGAAGAAGATAATGATGGTTGGTGACTCACTGAGTCTCAACATGTTCGAATCGTTGGCATGTTTGATTCATGCCTCTCTTCCTAATGCTAAGTACTCTCTCCGTCGAGGCCAGCCTCTCACTTCCCTCACTTTCCAGGTTTTGATTTTTTATTCATTTTCTTTTTCTCTTACTTTATTTGCCTGTTTTTATTTTCTCTTGTTTCCTATTCACATCTTAAATAACTTCACTTTAAAGTAAACGTTTCATTGAGCTACTTATGATTCTTTGATATTTTTGGTCATTCTTCCTTGATTTTACAAAAGATCCTTAGCTTTATCAAGTTGAACACCTAATGTACTGGAAAGTAGAACCCTACTTAAATTATTAATTTGGAGGAAAATAGTTGTTGATATAACAGCCTTGGCCAAATGTACTGCTTTTATTTTCTGCTACCCTCAACCTAGTCAGCATTTTTTTTTAAGAAACCATAAACATTTCTAAGTGAATATATTGATGACAACAATGCATAGTTAAATCCTTATTAATGACTAAAATCAATGAAAGAAAGGGTTGTTTTGAGTTTTGAAGTCTCATCTGATTTCAGGGAGTCGTATTTATAATGTACAGAATATTTTATAAATAATTTTAATATTATTAATCAAAATTATTGCTTACCTTCTTGGGATAAAATAGTAATTATGGAAATGTTCATCGATTGATCTTAAACATCAATTACGTACCAATGAAACACGTAGGTGAGTAGTACACCTACACCGTATACCAACTTGACTAAACTTTTATACAAAAAAAAACGACTCTTTTAGCTCTCATTGATATTGAGCAAAGTTCCTGGGATCACTTACGTAGTATGTTAAAATTGATATATATTCC
The DNA here is from genome assembly GCA_905132765.1 of Moricandia arvensis. Taxonomy (NCBI): domain Eukaryota; kingdom Viridiplantae; phylum Streptophyta; class Magnoliopsida; order Brassicales; family Brassicaceae; genus Moricandia; species Moricandia arvensis. The sequence continues at coordinate 42,104 of CAJHQP010002342.1, read as the reverse complement.
AACAAATATTAACTATCAGATATTGATATTTGTTTGTAAGACCTAATTTTGGGATAATTAATTATATTGTCAACAAATGATTCTAGTTATTGTCTCCACATTCAGTTCTTTTGAATCGTCTTTTTGGTTTTGAGGATTTAATTTTACATCAGAAAATAGAGAACATAAAAAAGAGAACAAGTTGTGCATGATATGTAATGCTGTGTCAAACGACGATCAGTTACGTAACTATATTAATTTCCTTTATAGTTTGGGATTCGACAGATCAAACACTTGTCATATGATACAAGAAAATTGGAAATAAAGAGATTAATTAATGACTATATTCTATATATGAGATATGACTCAGAAATATATTACATTGATGTTGAAAAAGAGTGCCTGCAACGTCACCATCTTTAATATATCTTCTAAAATATTTTTTAATAACAACTTGCTTAAAATAATCCTATACAAGTATCATTATTACTGCAAATTGTAAGGATAATATATTTGTGGCCAAGGCAAGTATAGGTTACGAAAATTGAAATAAGGACCATTCTGACATAAGTCGTACGTAGTTATTAATCAATCTTTAAAGAAAGTTCTAATAGATGTAGAACCAACCACAAACGACAGAATGTTTCATTAAGACACCATCTACAAAATGATTTTGATAAACAATTAGGTCAACGTCTTCTTTCTTCATTGTCGTTTTCTAATCACACAGTGTATAATAAATTAGTGAGTGGGGGCCTTCACGAATTTAATTAATTACTTTTACGCACTACGTACATCTAACACGACTACACAGTGGTTAAACAGTGACAAGTCTGTCTCCGTTGGGACTGACTTCGATCTCTAGCTTCTTCATTAGCTTTACGTGTCTGTCTTTCTCTCTTTTCGCTTTACTAAAAGAAAATATAAGAATATACATGTTTAAAAGCAATTAATATTTGAGTTTTACATAATTTTCTGGTAGTATTTAGTCCTTTTCAATATCAATGTAAGGACACATACCAATTTTTTTTTTTTTTGGCGGGGGGGGGGGGGGGGTACAAAACATATACCAAGTCTTTCTAAATATTTGAGTTTGACATGCTCTTGCAAGGAAGAAAACCCATAATAGTATGAATTGTTTGACTACCTAATTTAAATAAACCTATATTTAAATGATGGTATATAAAAAGTTAAGCTAATATATGTATACATAATGGTCAATTCTACCAAGTAGAGAAAATTAAGCGTCCAAGAATTTCCTTATCTTCTTAACATAAACCAACGATTTGGTGTTACAAATACTAACAATTTGTATTGTCGCTAACTAATTGAATAACTGTCCAAATAACAAATTAAATAAAAATGGGCAGGATTATGGAGTGACAATACTTCTATACAGAACACAGTTTCTAGTAGATGTGGTTCAAGAAAAGGCAGGACGAGTGCTTGTACTTGACTCCATCAAACAAGCCGATGCTTGGCTTGGCATGGACGTTCTGATCTTCAACTCATGGCACTGGTGGACTCACACCGACGGAATCCAGCCGTACGATCACATTACTTAACCCTATAAAACCTCTCTTTTGACAATAATTTTCTTCAAGTGTTTTATTATATAAATGCTCGTTAGTTAAATGTTCAATAATGGTTGGTAGGTGGGATTATATGAGGGAAGGAAAGAACTTGTACAAAGACATGAACAGGCTTGTGGCATTTTACAAAGGACTAAACACATGGGCTCGTTGGATTAACCGTAACATTAACCCTTCACGAACTCAAGTCTTCTTTCAAGGTGTTTCTCCTGTCCACTACGAGTAAGTTTTCTTTTATTTCTCACCCTCCTAAAATTAAGATGAGACTCAAAATAATATAAATGTTTTTGCAATGAAAGCTGATGAATATTAAAATATACATTTTGAAAACATTAAACAGCGGGAGGCAGTGGAACGAACCACTGAAGTCGTGCAAGGGCCAAACTCAGCCGTTCATGGGACAAAGATATCCAGGAGGATTGCCCTTAGGTTGGGTTGTGGTGAACAAAGTGTTGAGCCGAATCAAGAAACCAGTCCGTCTTCTTGATCTCACAACTCTCTCGGAGTATCGCAAAGATGCGCACCCAAGTCTCTACAATGGTATAGCAAAGGGTCTAGACTGTAGCCATTGGTGTCTCCCTGGTCTCCCTGACACTTGGAACCTACTTCTCTACGCATCTCTTACTTCATAATTCTCCTTTTTTTTACATATTGATTTTTCTACAATTCAATGAATAATTTGTGGAATTCTTGTGATTGTGATTCAGATTTTTCTCTTTAAGTGTAATTAATATTTATACTAATTACATTTTGGGCTTAATATCTCCAAATATTTGTTATATTTAATAATTTCTTATCCAACATATTATGACGTGCATACTTTAAAATCTTCAACATAAGGCCGGCAAAACTTATGTGAAGAGCATGTATTAAGGACCAATACTTCACGCATAAACTATCCAAACATTTTGAAAACTCCAAACCACATTTTACAAGGCCACAAAAAGGAATAGGAGAACGTACGTTTGGAGGTTGGATCAAAATAAAAGTGAAAATGGTGGGAGATATCGCTAAGAGATGGAAGGAATTGAGCGGCAATAACAAATGGAATGACCTACTTGATCCTCTTGACTTGGATCTACGCCGTTACATCCTCCACTACGGAGACATGGCCGAGGTCGGATACGTTACCTTTAATAGTGACCGCCGGTCCAAATATGTAGGAGATAGCTGCTACACTAAGGAAGAGCTCTTTGCCCGTACTGGCTACCTCAAAGCCAACACTTTCAGGTAACCAACATATCTACTTATATGCAGGACCGGCTCAATATTACAAGAGTGCCATTGGACAAAACAAATTCAGGGCTCTATAGTTTGTATATGTTTTTTCGTAGCTTTTTGACTCAAGCATTATACAAAAAACACATTTCTATTTGATATTTTAACTTAAGATTAATAATAGCAAGCTTTTAATAGTGTCCAAAATCTATACCAAACATGCTAATGAAAAGAATCAAGCTTGACCCCTAACATTATTAGATTTGGAGTGGATCCCAAGACGGTTGCACTCTACAACCTTCCTGTTAAGCCGGCCATGCTTATATGATATAGTTTCGGTTTGAGCAATTTTGACATGTGAGGAAATGCTATCATCCAGGTACGAGGTGACTAAGTACATATATGGAACATCATCAATAAGGTTACCAGAATGTTTCTTAATCAATTCATTGTCAAGGGAAGCATGGAACAAAGAGTCTAACTGGTTAGGTTACATTGCGGTGGCCACAGACGAAGGAAAAGAGTTGTTAGGGAGAAGAGACATTGTTGTAGCATGGCGAGGGACCATTCAGTTGTATGAGTGGGCTAACGATTTCGATTTCCCACTTGAGTTAGCTACCTCGGTTTTCCCTCCAACTGACCCGAATGACCCCAGTGATCCCCCTCGTATTGCCAATGGTTGGCTGTCTCTTTATACAACCACTGATTCACGATCACGTTTTGACAAGACCAGTGCACAAGAACAGGTCTCTCAAAAAACACTTTTTCTCTTAGAGCATGTTTATTCCAGGATCCTTACGTAGGATTCTTAACTTTTGTTAAGAGCCGGTTTTTAGTTTTTAACTAAGAAAAACTAAGAACCGACTCTTAAATAAGAGTTTTAAAAGCCGGTTCTTAGCCGTAAAGTAAAAAGAAAAAAAACGAAAAAATTGAAAAATCAAAAGTTAAAAACCCCGCAATGAACATGGCCTTACTAACTTCACATTTACACTCTTGAATTGTTCTGACCGCTCTGAACCTATGATATTAGGAGTCCAATTTTTTTAGAAAATTTTATTTTTATAAAAAGTAATTATTTTTAACAAATTAGAATTAATTATGTATACTTTGTCAAAAAATTTAATTATCTATATTTGGAATCTAATTTAATTTATATACTTTTATAACTAATTTTAGTACTGAAAGTAGTATATAAAGTAATTTTAGAGACATTTATAGTAACTTCTTTTTTTTTCAAAACAAATCTGGTATTGAAATCTAAAAACAAAAATTGCTAAAAATCTTTGAGCTGGTTGTGACAGGTTGGTCTCTCCCATTAGTTTGGTTATGTTTTGGTTTTCAGGTTCAAGGAGAGCTCAAAAGGTTACTAGAAGTGTACAAACATGAAGAAGTTAGCATCACCTTTACAGACCATAGCTTGGGCGCAGTTCTATCGATTCTATCAGCCACAGACTTTCTCCATAACGAATGGCCTAAGACCACAACAAGTCTTGGAGACACGCTTTCTTGTGTCACGGTTTTTGCTTTTGGGAGTCCTCGCATCGGTGACCTCAACTTCAGAAGACTGGTCGAGTCCCTAAAGAAACTAAACATCTTGAGAATAACAAATGTCCCTGATCTCATTCCGCATTACCCGGTATTCCAGTTTAGAGATGTAGGAGAGGAGCTTGAGATCAACACATTGAAGTCAGAGTACCTGAAACGGTCTCTTAACCTGGCGCATTTCCATAACCTTGAGGCTTACTTACACGGCGTGGCGGGGACACAACATAATCGAGATGAGTTCAAGCTGGAGATTAACCGGGATATCGCCCTGGTCAATAAGGATTTAGATGCTCTTCAAGATAAGTACTTAGTGCCTGGCCATTGGTTGGTTCTTGAGAACAGAGGGATGGTTCAAGCGGATGAAGGGACATGGATTCTTAATGGCGATATGGCAAAGCATGATCAAGAATAAGAAATAAACGAATGTTAGTTACCATGAATATAGATGTAATACATGTTTAATAAACATTCACAAAATCCTTTTGAAGCAGTAAAAGAACAAGAAAATGATACGTATTCTCAAATAAGAACAATAACATTTGAAGCACAAAATCTCAGTTTTTTTCACTGTTACATAAAAACAGATACAATAACATAGAGAGAGGGAAGTAGATTATTTATGTACATGGAAAAAGAGGAAGAAGAAGAAGGAAGAACAACAAGGTGTCGCGGATGTGAAACCACTCCTTAACATGGATTGGAGCTTTGATAAACCCTAGTGCCATCTCCACTAGTATAGTCACGCACAAGCAACAAGGACATACATTGTTGTGAATAACCTGCAAATTAAACTTGAAGAAAACAAAATATTTAGAGAACAAATCAATTTTTTTTTTTTTGAAAATTATTAGAGAACAAAAACTTGAATGAGACAAATGCCATTCAAATTTCTAACCTTCGAATTTTTGGTTCGTGGTATGAGTTCATTAAGGAGATTCAAAAATTCATGTATCTACAAAGACACTGTTGTGCAGCACAGCCTGAGGTAGAGCAATTGATTCTAACAATAAACAAGCTTGTGTCAGTGAGTATCGTTGTTGTGGGTTATTGAAGTAGGTTTACTAATTGGATAAACAATAATGTTGCCCTAGAAGAAAAGTGAACAAGGCCCATTTTATATTTTTAAATGTATTCAACCTAAAGAATGGCAAGTATTAAGGCAGACCCATTTTCTGAATGGATGATTATTTCAAATATGCTTTCCTAATAGTGAGTCATAGCTTCAACTAGGGTGAACATTTGATCCGTTTATTTTTATTTGATTCGTTATTCGTTTTGATTTGTCTAAAAATTATGGATCAAAGTAAATACTAAAAATTAATATCCGTTAAAAACAAAACAAATCGCAAACGCTAAATTTTAGAGTCGAATATCCACTCTGCTCCGACTTTTATAAAAATAGATGTATATTTACAATTAATTTATTTCTAAAATAGATGTATATTTCTATAATTTTATGTTCTATAAAAACAATAATTAATTTTAAAAATTTAGGGAACATATAGTTTAACTAATTTTAATTTTTGTGTTATATTGTGTAAAAGATAATTTTTAAAAACACACTTGTATAATTTATTTCTATATTTACTTGTATTAAAAGGGAATAAGATATCCTTAAATATCTCTAAATTTTTTGGATATCTAGACAAATATATTCGTATTTTTTCTAAAACAAAGCAAATCAAAAAATTAATATTGTGAAAAATATTTTATTTGCTCGTAATTTGCATTTAATACCCAAAAAATACAACATAATTTATAAATATTAAAAAATAGTAGTAGTTGATCCGTATTTACCCCTAATTTCAACAATAAAACCTTAAGTTTTGTAACTAGTAACAACCACTTCACTGTCCGGTATTAAAATCTTACTATACTAAAAGTCCAATATACTCAATAGACAGGATGTCCACGTCAGATTAAAAAATCTACAAATCAGAAATTGTTATTTGGCCACGTCAGTTTGCTTATGTCGACAGAAGATCAAAACTGGTTCTTCATTTGGGCTGTCTTTCCATATTTAAACGGCCCAGATCGAACCCAAATCAAACCACCCTAATTTCGTCTGAAGCGTAGAGAGTTGATTTTCCCGACTCTTCCACTTCGTCTTCACGGTCTTGCTCTGTAATCTTGCTACTCTTCATCAATCAATGATATTCTTTAATCTCTTCTTATGTTTTGTTCTTAACTCTCACCATCAATACGGAACCTCTTCATCTCCCTATTTTCACACTACAAAATATGTCTGGTTCTCTCAGTGAACTCCTATAACACTTACTCGCTTCATAACCCACCCCCAAATCCAATCTAACAAAACGTTGACTCTGGAGACATCGATATGGAGAGCTACTTAGCAAGTGACAGAGGAATCGCGATGTAGTAGTAGGCAGCGGAGAGATCGAGATGAAGAGCGACAAAGCTATTGTTAAGCAGCCTATTGAAGTGATGGTAATCAGTCAAGATACAAACCAGGTTGCAAATCTAAAGAGGATATGACATACCATGTGTGCCTGAAATACTCTCGCGTCTCCGTTGTAGGAAACATCTGAAATAACCAAGATCGAAACACTCTCTATTGGCGAGATACTTGCCTCTGTTAAGAATGAAACAGCTCATGTGTCTCAATCTCTCTCTACATTCAGAGTATCATACCAAATCACTTTGTTTACATCTTCATATTAACAAATGCAGAACACTCTTTCAATTGTATTGTAACAATTGATGATCTAGAGAAGGAATCATGCTGATATTATATTGCTTGCACTGGCTGCCAAACAAAAGTAAACAGGGTCATGCATTATTGATGTTCTCAAAATGTGGTGCTGACAATGCTACTGGTATTGTAAAGTAATTTTACACACCTCATCTCAGCCCCACTTTATTTTCTTTACAGTCCCAACGCCAATCTAATTACCCACCACTTATCTAATATTTTGTTGTTGAAATGATTTGGGACACATGTACATGCGTAAGATGTCTATCTACGATAGTACCAAGAAGGAAACATTTTGTGTTGCGTGGTGACGCCGGTGAATACCTCACGGGAAGACAAGTCTCTGATTTACTTGACACGTATGTGGAGGTATGTTTACGTTTATTGAATCTATACATATATAATTATCGAGTCTTATGCATGATATGTTGTTTGTCTCATGCTAATAGATACTTGGTTCTGGTAAAGAAATGGCAACTCCTCAATGCATGGTCGATTCCATCGGCCAGACCCACAAATTTAAGGTGAAAGTAACACCATAAGACTTCACAGTCAAAAGACAGATTATTGCCGCCACCAGGGTTGTCTGTCCTGCAGTATCCCCACCTCTTAATCTGATATTGGACATCCCCATCGCAGCTTCAGATGTGCCTGACAAACTCATTACCGAGAATGATGTCAACAACAACTCAGCCCAACATTGACAAACTCATTACCGAGAATGATGTCAACAACTCAGCTTCAGATGTGCCTGAGTCAAGTTTATCAACCAAGGACGAGGACCCATAAAGTGAAACAAAACGTCCTAGGCGTTGCGCGTAGGACCTCAGACCCTCCACATACTGATTCAGTTGGAATCGGTGGAGACCATTGCGACGTCCAACATCGTCCAGTTTGAATCAAAAAAAGTGTGACATATCTTTTCTAAGGAAACGCAGGGCATACATATGAATCGATTAGAAACCTAGCAAACGAAATAAAACGAACACTGATTATTTTAAAAAAAGTTGCATATAATAGTATACATGTATATCAAGTATATGCTATAATTAAAAGTCTAAAGTGAGGTTGCTTATTTATATAAACTATATATTCTTAAAAGCTTGATTTTTAATTTTTTTTTGAAGTCCAATTTTGTATTCTATTTCTTTTGGATTATTCAAAATGAATTACATAGGTAAAATAGAAAATGCCATAAATTCCATCTTACTCTTGCGTCGAGCTTATACTTTTTTTTTTTTTTTTTTTTTTTTTTTTGTTTAACCTGGAGGGATCTCAACCCCCAGGGGACTAACCCCTCGGCGCGAGGCAGCCTATTTGGTACTATGGGGAGTTAGATACCCCAATTGCCTGGCCAAACATCACGGCGCATCTGAGGGGAGTCGAACCCGGGACCTCTTAGAAATCCTCGGGACGCGCTCGCCACTCGACCAGTGATGCCTGGTTGTCGAGCTTATACTTGGTCATGAAAATATAGTCCTCATCTTACTCTTGTGTTGAGTACAAAAGAGTGGAACTAGCTCCCATGCCAAATGAAATGTGAAGCTAATACATTTGACATTAAATACATTTACGTGACCAAACTGTTTAAAATTAGTTGATCTGCAAGCAAACATAACTTAGGAGGATGGCATAAGCCGCATAACGATGGATGAGTGTGGTTGTTCTAGGTGACATCCCAAAAAAATATATTACCATTAACTATCAACTGTTTGATATATATATTTCTGCATATCAATATGTAGAGCACTCCTGCATCATCTCCTCCAACCAAAGCTTGAATCCCCTATTTACTGTCTTTTATCTTTTTACCAAAAAAAAAATCTCCATTTTGCTTAACGGTACTTAAAATCGACATTTATTTCCCAGATTCTTCTTGCGCAATTTTTGAAGAAATATATGGTATATGTATTAATTAGATTTTATGGATACAAGTTCTGTATTGTTCTTATTCGATTATATATAATATAAAATAAACATAAATGCATTTTAAGCGTGAAATGATAAAACAATATCAATATATTTTTAAATATTAAGAAAACTTAAATATTATATTTATTGTGAATAGAAAACAAAACATAGTGTGCACAAAAATAAAACATACAATATAATGATTATACTTATCTAAAATTTACATATAATAACTATTAATTTATGTTTATATTAGGATCATATATTTACATAGGAGTTTTAAAAATTTAATCTTATCGGATTGTGTCATATTTTACATTAGCTTAACTCGGAACCAGTGAAGTTTATTAATTTATATGTTTATTATGTTTTGAAGTTTTAACATATATTAAAATATCTGAAATTTTAATTATAATATTATTTTTTGTAATTGCTTATTTTTCTGAATTTTTACCCAATAAAAAAATTATAAACACATAAATATTTTCTTTTAATCACAATTTAATATTATTATCTTATAAAAGGTGTATTAAAAATGTAATCATTCATTTGAAACAATTTTTTTTAAAAACAAAAGTATATTTAAATTTTAAATTATACAAATTTTACAGACGAAGAAACCGCGCGTAGCGCAGTAAAACCTCTAGTACTTCCATAAAAGGACAAATCTATATAATCTAAGTAAATTTGTATGCGTCGTACTCGTACATATGTTTTCTTCTTCTTATTTTTTGACAAAACGTCATACATATGGTAAATTTTCATGAATTTATTAGACAAATATCTTCAACAAAATAAAATTATTAGAATTAACTGTTATTCTTAGTATTCTTTTTATCAAACTTATTAATAATATTCATACTCTAATTTCCTAGTTTGATAATCGTTTAACCTTTATTTGTAAAATACAAAAGAGTTATTTATTATATATATAAAACATTCATTGTATTTGTTTTGTAAGCTGGAAATTTAAAATCAACTTTTTTTTTTAATACGAAAAAATTCGACGCCTATTCCTGTAATTTTTTTAAACTCAAACTCATAACATTTAATATCATTTTTGTCCTATCAATCACTAGAACTGGATATCTCCAATACGATAATCATGATTCTTTTCACTTGAGTTATTGACATCAGGTAAAATCTACTTTTTTAATCCATTCAATACACTTATCTTTAATTTTTCTATAGAGGTGTCTACTTACCGTTCTTGTCGTCATATATAGGTCACGAAGCATTAATATTCCATGGTTTTCTTCGATTGATATGAGAATGTCAAGTCGAGAATATCATTAGTTGAGAAATAAGTACGATGAAGTCAACATACTACATATAAGCGCGCATCGAGAATAATCTTTCTGTTAGAGAATATGTCAATTTATTGAGTTCATAGGTTTACAATTGGAACCTCTAAAAATTTCCAACACTGTAGTTGATGTCGGCGAAAACTCTACTTTTGTAAGAGTGCACCAAGCTGTCCCACAATGTCATAGTCTTTTTTATTACCAGTTAGTTACTTTATATAATTAAAATTAATAGTTGGTGACAACTCTGCTTAAGCAAACATTCATTTGCGGAACCTTAAAATATGTATTCGCCAAATAAATTTCCCATTAGCTTAATGAATGTATCCAGTACGTACAACCCAAAGCTCGACATTAGATATTTGGATTAAAATAATGTAACACAAATAGTTAGTTACATGCTCTTATATTCTTTATAAAGTCACAAAAACAGTGAATGACATATATGATTTTCCAGCGTATATCTTGAATCATGAATATCACATTTCATTTGAGTAAGCTTACAGAAATATTCGAGTACACCGGTTCTTTCAGTAATATTAATTTCTTATAAATTTTAAATTAAAAGTTTGGCCATCAAATCAGCAAAAGTATTATTTGTGACCATATGCATTTGCAAGTGCTAAATACAATCATTATTATTCTAAAACTCATTTACTTTTCGTTTTTTCCCTATAAATGAAAAAGTAAAACTTAAACGGAAAAGACCGGGGAACATTCTTTATAAGCCAGTTGCAGTTACATAAAAGGTAACTCAATGTAGACACATGAAAACATACAGAGAAAACGTTTGATGTATTATAATGAGGTACAAGAATACTAAACCTTGATACAACAAAATTGTACGTAAGATTTATGAAGGTAAAAAGAGAAAAGAAAAGCATATATATAAATAGCGATATTCTATGATTTGCATGGATCAGTCACAACCATTCAATGATGTTGCGGGTCAGGTCCTCCCGGTGAAACCCTTTCCGCATCCACCAAAAACCTCCTCTCGTTATAAACTTTGAACTTGGAAAGATCAAACCCTAGCTCACGTAGGAGAGCCTGACTATCCATATATCCCATGCTTGTGACGCGATCGGCATGGAGGATTCGAGCCTGAGTACTTGAGATTGATGATGGAAATATGATTAGGAGCATGATAATAGTTTGCTTGAGGATTAAATTCGCCATAACAGGTGACTGAGGAGAAGAAATGTAGCTTGTGGGGTTTGTAATAGATTGTGAACGAGAGAGATTGCAAAATGAGATGTTGAGAGAGAGAGTATAATGACTTGTTTGCAATGAGATATTTCTATTTATAGATAATGAGAGACACAATATGACGAACATGTTAAGGATTAAGTAGGTTGGTCAGTGGAGAGAACACGATGGGATCCACAAAAAATGAAAGCCAAATCCGACTCATATTTTGGATTATAAAACTCATGCACGCACAGTCGCACATACAAAAGACTCTAACTATTTTACCAAAAGAAAAAAAGACACTAACTACGATGATTTTTTTGGGTTATTCAACTGATCTAATGATTGATAAAAGGCATGAAGCCATGTTTATCCACGGTCTCTTAAGTTGAGGTTCTTAACTTAAATTAATTTATTTTTTGATTTTTTTTGTTTCAAATTTTTTTTTTAGTTAAGAGACGGTTGTTAAGTCTTTTATTTAAGAGACGTCTCTTAAGTATTCTTAGTTAAAAGTTAAAAAACAGCTCTTAAAAAAGTTAAGAACCCCTAGTAAGAGACTTCCAATAAACATGCCCCTGAGAATCTATATTTCAGGGGCCATTAGGAATTTACTTTCCATGTATGGTTAAACAATAACTAATAAATGTTCGACATAAGGTTTACTAGGATAATATAAAAAATGTCAACTAATCCAGATGCTTATGCTGACTACTCGAAGAGTATAGCAGGGACATTATAGTTTTTTTATATATTTAAAATATATACTGATAGGCCGTGGGAGTATCGTATCTTATTACCATAATCTTCTATAAACTCGAAGTTAATTTTTGAATGTTCTTCTTATTTAAAGAGTAACATCTAGTATCAAAAGTAGGTTGCATCCGGAGCATAAGAGAACCAACTCTATTCCAATACCACTTGACTACTAACACTTTATTATATTTAAAAAAAAAACATTTCTTCAACTGTTATCATTACGTACTGGTGATCAACCCTATTCGATGGAAAATTGCCAAAAATATCACTTTCCTTGTATCACTTTTCAAAAATACACTAATCACTTTTACCTTTATTTTTAAAAGAAAAACACACTTATAACTTTGGGGAATTTTCAAAATACCATTTTTTGTACCACTTTTCACTTTTACTTTCATTAAAAATACATTTTCATAAATACCATTTTTTTAATAGACAATTTTTTAAAAAATTATTTAAATTCCTAAATTTTATATTTCTAAACCCTACCTCCACCCTCCCTCACCCCTTAACTATAAACCCTAAGTCTTAGATTAATTAATCCAAGGATTATAAGTGTGGTTTTTCCTCTTAAAAATAAGTGTAAAAGTGATTAAGGTATTTTTGAAAAGTGGTACAAGGAAAGTGGTATTTTTGATAATTTTTCTATAATTTTTGGGCTAATTAATCTAAGATTTAGGGTTTAGAGTTAAAGGGTGGTGTAGGGTGGGGGTAGGGTTTAGGAATGTAAAATTTAGAATTCTAATTAATTTTTAAAAAATTTTGTCTCTTAAAAAAGTGATATTTTTGAAAATATCTCTTTAATGAAGGTAAAAATGAAAAGTGGTACAACAAAAATGGTAAACTTGAAATTCCCCCTATTCCATCTGGAGTATATATTTAAAAAAAAAACATTTCTTCAACTGTTATCATTACGTACTGGTTATCCATTTTTAAAAAATATTTTTGACATTACGGTCAAATATATTAATGTACGTGTACTGGTAATCAATATGTATCTAACAAAATAAACCTATTTTGTTTCAAAATATTATAACAAAATAAAAGGAAACCTATTTAGTTATCAAACCAAAAAACAAAAACAAAAGGTATACATCAAATAATATAAAACTACAACTCAAAATTTTACAGCATTATTTATACAACAAAAACATATAAAGCTACATCACTAGCCAATTAGGCACTATATATTTTTATTATAAAAAATAAGGAAACTACATTTGTTGATCATGACGTACGTTAATGGCTTCTCCCAAAATTTTGAAAATAGGTATATAACTTGTTGATAAGGTTGCACTTAGGTACGTTAATGGCTTTACCTACCGTACTAATTAAGTTTTGACTATATATTTGATCCCTCCCCACATATGTGTGGATATTAGCATTATCTGATAAGTTCTTAAAATAGAGACCATACGTTGAACAACAAAAAGCAATGAAAAAGGGAGACGAAGAAACATTTGTTCTGCCGGATCACGTCGGAAAAGAATACAAGTGACAAATTTGGGGGAGGTGTTGATTTTCTTTTAGTTAACATGGCCGACAAATTATCTAAAACCCATTTGATCTCTGTTCGTGTCCAACACATGTATGTAATATGGTGTTCTAAACTTTTTATTTTAATGTTCCATCAGTGTAATTTAAGCTATGAACAAAAGGGTTAATCTGTTAAATAACATTTTTTGTCTGATTCAGTTGTGTATTAAATGAATTTCTAAAGATTTTTTCGGCAACTAATTTTATTTGTTTTTAAACATAATTGCTGTTTACTTCCTTTTATGGAAAAATAAAAATGTCTTCACTTCCTTTTACTTAAATGGAAAAATAAAAGTTAATTTGGAAGTAAAACAAATGATATGTTATATAATAATTGAAGGTCAAAAGGTCAACAAATATACGTATTGTCCACATGGAATATTATGTTGGACCGACTTACATTCACATGCTCAGTAGGTCCCAATAAAGTTATCCATTTTCACGTTATTGGTTATTAACATTAATTATATAACTGATAAAGATAAAGTAACCAACGGCGACAAAAGTATGTCTAGGATTTTTTTTGTTTAACCTCGGGCGGAGATGCCGGTCCATAACTGTAAAAAATATAGATGAAGGCTAGCACCAAGCTTAGGTGGTAGACTGCAAAATTAATACCTGATTAAACAAAAAAATATTAATCATAAAAATAGTTTAAGACGGTAGTTGGAGAAAAGCCACCTAATATAGCTGCATGACTAGATTACAAATCAGTAAATTTAATACCTTTAAATTTGGTTTGCGTGACTAGATTACAAATCAGTAAATTTGATACTCCTAAATTCGGTTTGACTAGTCTCTTAAATACTACTAGAGGTAGGCATTAAAAAAAACTACAGATAATAGTTACATATATTTACATATATATATATTAAAAGAAGGTGTTATTACCCAAGTTAAAAATACGATTAATACAATCGATTAAACGATGAAAAACACCAATAATAAAAAATCGCTATGTAATACATAAACGCTTATATGAGATTATTCTTTAGAAATATGTTTAGACCGATTTTTTTACCGTTTAGATTAATTTTTAAAAAATTATCCTAAAAATTGCTTTATTTATATGATTTTTGAATATGCAAACGCCTAAATGCCGCTGCCTATATTGAGACGTTAAGTCTAACTATCATCAACAAAATAACAAAGCCCAAAGAAGAATGAAACAACATTGAACTTCATTCAATCATATAATTTTAACATAAAGCCGGATACAAGACAAGAAACAACTGCATCAGCCTCAGTTAAAAGCAAAGAGAGCATAAGACCATAAGCAATAAAGAAGAGGACGGTCAAGCTATTTCATCCTCTTAACTTGTACAACCGGTATGACACGCTAAAGGATCATAACGATTGGTCTTCACTGCTCACAAGACGTTTGGTTTACCCTTCCAAAAAGTAAAATTGTGTCTCAGCCACTAGAAGCTTAACCTCCAAAGACGTGTTCAAACAACCCCTCAAAAGGAAACAAATCCATAGCGACATATCTCTCTAAAATGAAGTCTATCTAGGACCAATCTGACTTTGGAGCCTCACATCACATCACATCACCAACTCCACTCATCATTTAGACACATCTATACCTTATGGCAGTATGAATCAAGTTATTGTTGACACTGGAGAGTTTTTTCTTATTACTCATGTGGATTCAATTACCATCCCCGCCATAACAGGTACTCTACATCCCAATAATGTTTTATTTGCCATGATGTTGCTAAGTCTCTAATGTTTATCTTTAGGGTTACTGATGATTATCTAAATGAGATTAATTTTGACTTGGCTACTGTGTATATTAAGGACACAGTGAGAAACAACTTCTCAGTCAAGGAAGCAAAACTTAAGGGCTCTACTCATAGGATAATCTTCAGTTCATGGCATTATACTCTTCTAGAAAGTCGATTGACAGTGAGGTAGTGTAGCACAAGAGACTAGGGCATCACCGTCATCAAGTTCTCCAACCATATCCTATATCAAATCATTTACTATGCCATTCTGTTAGTAGCGCTAGTTAGGAAAATCATGTAAACTTATATTTTCTAGTTATGAGTTTAAAGCAAGTAAACCCTTGGAAATGATCCACTGTAATATTTGACGTCAAATTGATGTGATGTCGGGCCAAGATTTAAGACTATATGTTTTATTTATTGACAATTTTGGAGATTATGTTGGCAATACCCTATGAACATGAAGTCTGACGTCTTTTCGATATTAAAAGTCTTTCAATAGTTCACTGAAAACCAGTTAAACCAATGAATCACTATCTTCCAAAGTGATGGTGGTGGTGAATTAATTAATATATAGTTCACTAGCTATCTCAATGCATGTGGCATGCAACATCTCTTTTAATGCCTTCACACACCGCATCAGAATGAGTTAATTGAAAGATGACACATGCACATCACTAAAATCGTTTTGTCCATGATGTTTGAAGGGCATTTACTTCAGAAACTATTGGTAGATGCACTCTTCTCTACTGCATTTATGAGAAATCTCCTACCATATTTTGTACATGACAAAATGGTCAGTTCTTTCGAGATTCTTGGCAAAGCACTTATCTATGCAGGTCTCAGGGTTTTTGGATAGGCATACTATCCTTATCTCAGACCTTATGCCAGAAATGATCCCTAATCTATGCTCTGTATTTTTATTGGGTATAATGAGAAGTATAAAGGGTAAAAGTGTTATCATCCTCCTACTGGACGTGTCTACTTCAGTCATCACATGTTGTTTGAAGAATAAAGATTCCCATTCAGTAACACTTACATGCATCTAAGATCTCCTACAACCATTCCTCTATTATTTGCTTGGTACTTGCAATAACTTGATTTTCCTGAAACAAGCTCTGCAGATTTGGAACCATACAATGAAAAGGACAAACAAATTAGCATATAACTCTATATTCAAATTGTACTTATTAATTTTGATATGCCAAATCATCCTAAAATGAGCATTCTAGAATACATGCAAGTCATGCAATTCTTGTTGGTTCAAGTACCTATACTTCAGTGCAAACCTCTGAAGCTCACAATATATTTGAGTCTACTTCAAAACCGCTTTTGGAGGACAAGCATATATTTATCCCATAGACCACTAATCAATATCTAATGATCACAAGAGTTAAGAAATCCTAAATATACTTTCTACAATGTTAAAGAGATACATGAGCCTTCCACTATTGTGGTTTCTGCTCTAAAACATCATGGTTGGACTGCAACAATGGGAGAAGAAATGGAAACATGCCATAAATCAACACTTGGACTTTAGGTCATGCATCTCTTGGTGCTTATGTCCATGTTTATAGATGCTACATGACCAAACTGAACACAAATAGTACACTTGAAAATATTTGTGCCAGATTTGTTGCTAAAGGGAAGAACAAGGTGCTGAATTTCTCGAGACATATATTCATATTGTTAGCACTGCCATTATAAGAATGATTCTTCATCTTGTAGTCATTGAAAAGTGGGACATCAAACAACTAGATATAAAGAACGTCTTTCCTCACAGAGATTTAGAAGAAACAATTTACATGCAGCAACCTTTGAGTATTAAGAACACAGATCATATAGAATATGTTTTTATACTTCACAAAGCCATTTACGGGCTGAAGCAGGTCCCAAGGGCATCATTTGACAAGTTCATCACCTATCTCATTGAGTTCGTCTTCACTTGCAATACTGGTGATCTGTCTCTCTTTGTCTATCAACATCAGTAAAGTGTTATGTTCCTCATTCTTGATGTTTTTGATATGGTTCTTACGAGAAATGGTAATGATTTGGTAAAGAGGCTTTTGTTTTCTCTTCAAAAAAATCCAACATGAAGGATATGAGGCGTCTTAAATATTTTTGGAATTCAGGAATAATTTGCTCACAAAGGTTTGTTCATGAATCAAGCTAAGTTTGCTACTGATTTATTGTCAATGTAGGTGTGCATGACTGTGCCCAAATTTTCACTCCATTTCCTCTGTTGATAGACCGTGTTCCACATCAGGAAGGCATATTCTCTGATCCAACATTCCAAAGCCAGGCCAGAAAGCTGCAGTACCTCACGCTAATCAGACCAAACATCTAATTTTTGATTAGTCTGATATTTGAGAAGATGCACATGCCAACCATGTCTAACTATTTTCTTCTCAAGTGCAACTTGTGGTACATTAAATGAATTCTGCAATTGTGTCTCTTTCTCACTGAAATTCATATTCTATGGTCTAACATAATTCGATAATGACTGGATAAGTTGTCATGACACATGACAATCTACTAGTGGGTTATGTACTTTCCCTGATCCAACCTTATTTCCTGGTATGTTAGGAGACAAGACTCATTGGTCAGGTCTTTGATTGAAGTCGAGTACAAAACACTATCAGACACGACAACCGAATTTGCGTGTATTTCATCAATGCTAAAGAGTATCATAGTAGTTCAAGATCAACCATAATCTCTATGTAGTACACTTGACAGCCAATCCTACCATTTCACAAGAAATCCAAACACTTGGTAACTCATTACCACTTTGCGCAGGAAAAGGTTGTAGATGGTGCTCTCATTCCAACTTCTTTGTAGATTGCTTACACATCACTAAATCTCTTCACCAACCAAATTTATAAACTCGGTGTGGATCTTCCACCCACTTTGAGGTTTCGGGGGGGGGGTATTGAAGATGTCAGACCCAAATATCATCATGAAGATAAAAAAGCCTAAACGATGAAGAATGAATATATTTAGATTTTTTCAATCACACAAGTTGCATCAACTTGAGTCAAAAGCAGAGAGAGTATAATAATAATAGCCATAAAACTGAGGACATTCAAGTCAGCTTATCCTCTCGACTTGTACAACCGGTATCGCTAAATGATCAGAACAAGTGAGATGTCAAAGACACCTAAACGTCACTCTAGATTATTCTTCAGATTCTTTAAATAACATGCATTACATTTACAAACTCTTCAAGCATTGTAATTATATTTGTGAATATTATTAAATATTTTCATTGTACATCTATTAAAAGTCTATACGTAACCTTCAGCATGAACTGATATTTAGAACACATGAAAATGATGTCCAGTAGGTAACTGCATCGATCTTATATATTCAACCCGACATAATATCAACATAATCCCTTTTTATAGGCTCTTCTAATTTGAAAACAGATGTTTGAAAAAAAATAACAAAAATCAAATGAAAAAGGCAAAGACAACTAAAATTAAATCATAACCATCGTAGAAACGATAGTAGATACATACAACATGATAATTTTATCGTTCATTAAACAATAAATGAAAAATAATAAAAAGAGTCATGGAAAAACAAACCTATGGCCTGTGAGGATATTAGGACATGAGAAGCCACTAAATCGAAGCACATTTACGTATTTCTTGCAATTATATACATATATACATATCTATAGATAAAATTAAAAAAAAAACTAAATCTTGATTGATCTCTGATTAATTGATTCGGTAGTAGGCTTGGACCAACCACACATTTTGCAGTCTCAAATCTTTGGTTATCATCCAGTAAATACTCAAAAGCCATGAAAACTCTAAATTTGTATAGGTGATTCTTTTGGCATAAAAAAGTATGGATTGCAAAATGGTCAGAACCTACTTACATATAATCTTATATAGATCTTGTCCTATTGGATTATGATATCTACTAGAAAATTATTGACTTACATATATTATCGATGTTTTCTGATTTGGAAATTTATAGTAAAATCATTACAATATATCGCATTTAAAACCACATTTTGATGAGAGCGGGAAATTATATAATTTTATTATATGGAAACATATTTCTACCAGTAAACACACAAAATGTTTGGCAAGAAATCGTAGATCACATTTTGTCAAATTATATTTTAGTAACTGATTTATAATGAAAATGTAAAAGTAAATAAATAGCGAGAAAATGTGAAAAAGAGGTTTTTCTAAAATGAGATCTACGTGGCGTCTAAACTTTATACGAGAGGTGACTGTACTGTTTTCATATTATACAATATTTTATGCAAGTTTTTATTGTTTGCGTGCATGATAGCATTTAAGCGGATATTATGCGGTTTATGCGAATGGCAAGACAAACTTTAATCATTAATATTCAGAAATCAAACCATTTAAATTATTTTAATTTTTATTAGTGTTATTATTATTTATATTATCTGTTTCTTATTTATTTATATGATTATATTTATTAGTTTTATTATTTACCAAATAATTTTAAAACTTATTATTTTCATATATTTAAAATATTTCTAATTTGAAACTATTTATATATGTTAAACTATATTTTTTTACATCAAGTTATATTTGAAGTATATTTTATATTTAGTTTTCTAAAACTAATCTATATATATAAATCTTATATTTAAATTTCTGTAAAAGAAAAATTATATATGTTTGTATATGTTATGTTTAAATGTTCGTGTTCGCGTATACGATTAAGCGCTAAGGGTTCATGTACCACGTAACGAAAGCGTACTGCGTTTTAGAATACTTGAAAGAAAACATTTTTGAAAAACACATAATCTCATATCTAACAAAAAGAACACGGAATAATATATTTTGGGGAAAATGTGAAATCATTGCTGTGGCGATAAGAGTCTTGTTCACTCGTTGGTTTGGATTTGGTGGTTTTGCCGTGATATATATATATATATATTGAGAACCAAACCGTGAGTTTAAATACAGTTTTTGACCAGGTCGATATCAACACAATGCAGTGATTGCTTAATTAATCTCAAAAAGATTATTTGCACTAAAATCCTTAACAAATCCAATTATAACATAACTCTCACTGCAAGAAAACTCGGTTTTTGCTAGGAAATTTTATTAGGAAAATCTTTCCTCGTAAATGTACTACGAATTTACTTTGAATTTACGAGGAAAAATATTTTTCTCGTAAAGTACTCGTAAACCCACGAGAAACATTTTTCCTCGTAAAACCGTAGTAAAATTACGAGGAAATTACTTGAAAACATACATTTCCTCGTAATGTCGCAGTAAAAGACTTTCCTCGTAAATTCCTAGTAAACATTAACTACGAAATTAAAAAGAAAACTTCTTTTACTTCAAATTAGTGAGGAAGTGGCTAGAAGATACCAATTTTTAATCTAAAACGTGTTTTGTAACTACTTTTCCTCCCAATTTCCTAGTAAATATTCATATTCAAAAATTTCTATAAATAACATCATTTGTGATTCATTTCAAACACACCAAAAAAATCAGCTATAAGCTTGATCAAAGAAAAAAAAATGTCCGGTCCGGAAAATATTTTTGATTTGCGGAAGTGGATGTATTCACACAGAGATAATAACGGGAGAGTGACGAAAGAACTCGAAGGATTGGAGACGTTTATGCATCAAGCAGATTCTACACCACTCACGCAGGAAAGTGGTAAGATGTTATGTCCTTGTCGGAAATGCTGCAATACAAAATAAGGCCCTCGTGAAAATATTTGGAAGCATTTAATAAATAGAGGTTTCATGCCATATTATTATATTTGATATCAACATGGAGAAGATGCTAGTTATATGAATGAAGCTAGCAGTAGTAATAGCAATTTTGAGGTTGAACCGGTTAATCATTTGCTTAATGAAAATAGCTATCATCACCAGGAGGAACAAATGGTAGATTGTGATAGGGTTCATGATATGGTAGGTGATGCATTTGTAACTCATGATGATGATGAAGTTGAAGAACCTAACTTAGATGCAAAAAAGTTTTATGAAATGTTAGAAGCTGCGAATGAGCCAATTTACAGTGGTTGTAGAGAAGGTATGTCAAAATTGTCGTTGGCTGCTAGAATGATGAGTATTAAAACCGATCACAATCTACCTGAAAATTGTATGGATGCATGGGCAGACTTGTTTAAAGAGTATTTGTCAGAAGACAATGTGTCTGCTGAATCTTATTATGAGATTCAGAAATTGGTATATAGTCTTGGGTTGCCCTCGGAGATGATAGACGTTTGCATCGACAACTGCATGATTTACTGGGGAGAAGTTAGAAGAATGTCAATTTTGTAAGAAGCCACGATTCAAACCGCAAGGTCGAGGCCGCAATAGGGTACCGTACCAAAGGATGTGGTACATACCAATCACAGATAGATTGAAAAGATTGTACCAATCTGAGGAGACTGCTGGAGGGATGAGATGGCACGCCGAGCATACTCAGACGGATGGAGAGATGACTCATCCATCAGATGCAAGAGCTTGGAAATATTTTAACAATGTACATCCACATTTCGCTAGCAATAGCCGGAATGTGTATCTTGGATTATGCACTGATGGATTTAGTCCATTTGGAATGTCAGGGAGACAATATTCATTGTGGCCAGTCTTTCTTGCACCGTACAACCTGCCACCGATTGTAAACCTGCTAGCATCTTACGAGGAAAATTGTTTCCTTATATAAACTCGAGCCATCGATTTCTCTCATTTGTAGCAAGCTTCTCTCAAAATCCTCTCTAGGTACTCTGTAGCTCCTAGTTAAGTGATTAGTTTAGGGAATTTAGATTAGGTGGTTAGTTTAGGGAATTTAGATTAGGTGGTTAGTTTAGGGAATTTAGATTAGGTGGAGTACTTTTTTTAATTGTTTTTTAAATGATACGAGAATTAATGTTTAATTTTTTTTTATAAATTTAGATGCCTAGACATGACAAGGTTGCTAGGGCTTAGAGGTCGTCTCATCAGGGCAGTAGTATTCATTACGGAGATCTTTTCGGTCGTGAGATTGGCGGATCATCTTCTTCCGCTCACGGTTCTACGATTCCGGATGCCGGAAGTGTTCCCGAGACTCAGTTCCCACCTCCTCCTCCTCCTCCACCGGCCGTCGGGGCTCATCCCGATTTGGAGGTGCTGCCAACCGCTCCATTTGCGGTGTACACGGTCGAGAACATTATGGCAGCTCCAGGCAGGGAAGGGCTACCTGAGTTAGATCCTTTCCGACGGGACGGCCACATCATATTCTGGTATGTTTCATTTTTAAAAAATGTATTTTAATTTATTTCTTAAATAACAAATTTAATTATTTTTTTTTTGTTTTTTTTCCAGGTTTAATGTTGACGGGTGTGTCGCTCATAGCATCACTTATTCTATCAAGGGATACTTTCCCGATCCAGCTCCAAACTGGAAAATGACGGCCAACCACACCAAAAAGACCTGGTTCAAAACGTTCGCCGTAAGTCATTTATTTTTTAATTATTTATAAATTTTAATATTATTGAACTACTAATTAATTTAATTTTTTCTTGTTTCAGCAAAAATATCGTTTGTCCATAGGGATTCACGAGCGGGTGAAGAAGGAGTTTGAGGCGAAAGCAAAATCGCGATTGCTCGACATAGTCTACAACTGGAAGAGCAATTTTCATGTGAATTTTTAAACTTAATTCAGTTTATATCATGATTTCAAATGATTTTAATTTTTTTTTTTGAGGTCGATGGTTATGAGGCGGGGAAACCCGATTGCCTCACATCGTTTGTGTGGGATGGCCTCATCCGATATTGGGGGTTGCCGGACTAGGTCAGAACCTCCCACACAAACTCCAAGAACCGCATGATAAAAGACGAGTATGGCAACACCAAGATGCTTCACACCGGGGGTCGAAAACCTCACGCAGGAATCCGTCTAGACATGGTAATTAAATTAATAATTTAATAACTAATTAATATTTTTTTAATATATTTATATTTTTCTAATTAATAATTAAGTTTTTTTAATTATTTTTTGTAGGCTAAAGAGACAAGAGCTCTTCCATCTCTGAAAGAGCTTTACGAGAGGATCCACCAGAACAAGGCTGAGAATTTTGTAGATCCTAGATCCGAGCGGATCTACAACGAGGTTGCTGCTCGGGTTGACCACCGCCAGACCCAGCTAAGTCAGCAGGCTGGGACCCCCGTCACAATATCCACTCCTGAAGTGGATAAGATTTACGAGGAGGTAAATAATTAATTTGTTTTTCTATTAATTAATTTTTATTATTTATTTAATTTATTTTTAACGTTATTAATCAATCTTTTTATTTAAAGGTCGCCCCTAGGAAAAAAGGACGTATCGTCGGGATTATTTCCGTTAACGATGTCTGTGCAGCGACATCGTCTTATGCTCAGGAACAGAACGATGCGAATGTTCAGCTGCGCTCTTATGTGAGTTCTCTCTCTGAAATCGTTGACGCTTTGGCGGTCGGGAACCCGGTAGTGGCGGAGATGTTGCGTGTCAGACGGGAATCCGGAGCGCTTCCAACCCAACATCATCCACCGCCACAGTCACAACCGTCGACGAGCAACATGGACGAGGGGAAGTTTCGGGATGACGACTTCATTCGTCAATTTCACGAGCATCTTCCGTAGTTTTTTTTTAATTGTGTATTATGAATTTAAAACTTAAATATTTAGTTATATATAAAATATTTTGTTATTTCATTTTTAGTTTATAATTTAGATTTTTTAATTTTCAAAAATATATATTATTTATATTTATTTAAATTATTATTTTTTTATAGAGAAAAAATATTTCGAGGTAAATTCCTAGTAAAGGCTTCGAAGTAAGGTACTCGTAAATGATCGAAGCAAGTTCCTCGTAATGTTTCAAAGTATGTTCCTCGTAAAGTTTCGAAGTAGTTTCCTCGTACGTTTTCGTAGTATATTCCTAGTAAAACTTTACGACGTCTTTACGAGGAAAATTGTACTACGATCTTACGAGGAAACTTACGAGGACTTTAGGAGGAAACTTTATCTACGACCTTACAAGGAAAATATTTTCTCGTAAATTTACTAGGAGTTTACGAGGAAATAAGCTTTACGGTGAACGTGTCACTACGAAACACGTTTCCTCGTAAATTCCTAGTAAAGTGTCTTTTACTAGGAAATTATGAGGCAATACCGTCCTAGTAAAACTCGTGTTTTCTTGTAGTGTCTGAAGTAAGTGTGTGCTTTCATTAATTAAAAATATCTTAAACACATAACATCCATATGATATTTAATAACTTAAGAAAATGTTATTAACTGGTGGACAAGATGTGTTATGGTCAGTGGAGGAGGCAGCATATTATTTTACTGGAGTCGATTTGTTAATAACTATACTTTATAAAGGTCAATGTGATAAATCTTCAGTATTTCATCAGGTTTTAAAAGGAAAATAGAAGGCTCCCTTGGTAACAAGCTACCTCCGCCACTGGTTATGGTATGTATGACCAATCTTCGTCTCTTCTCCTAGCTACAAGAGGAAACTGAAAGAAAGATCTTAGATCAAAGTGCTACTGGTGAGAGAAATTGATATTTGTGTGAGTTAAAATTTTAGTTCAGGTCCATCCAATACACATATTGTAGACAAATATATTTTGTATATATATTCTGTACATTACATAGTTGTTTATATACAACGAGAGTTTCCTTAAACAGAGAATAGGAAATATTCAGTATTGAATGGTGATAGATACGTGATCAATCTCGTATCTCTTACACGTCCCCTCAAGATGGAGGGAGTTGAATCACTCCAATCTTGCTTTGGAGCTCCAAAAACCGTGCGCGTGTCAAGGGTTTAGTCAAGGCATCCGCAAGTTGATCCTTCGTGTTGACATGGCAAACTCTGAGTGCACCGTGTTGAACTTGGCGACGTACGAAGTGGTAGTCGATGGCAATGTGTTTCATACGGGAGTGGAACACTGGATTAGCACAAAGGAATGTGGCGCCTACATTGTCACAGTACACAGTGGGGGAAGTCGGGACTGATATGCCAAGTTCAGTGAGAATGTTACAGATCCAGTTGAGTTCGGCAGCAGTATTGGCAACAGCCCGGTATTCTGCTTCAGTCGATCTTGCAACGCCCTTTTGTTTCTTGGCTGACCATGATATCAGATGTTGACCGAGGTAGACAATGAAGGCATTGGTGGAGACGTAGTCATCAGAATCCTCTGCCCAGTCTGCGTCTGAGAAGGCATAGAGGTTTAGCTTGTTGCGTGCTGAGTAGTAGATTCCGTGGGTAGGTGTTCCAGCAAGGTACCGGAGAACACGTTTGGCGGCTTGCCAGTGAGCTTCTGTAGGACGGTGCATGAACTGAGAGAGTCTGTTGACCGCATAGGCAATATCCAGTCGAGTGAATTGAAGATACTGCAAGCTGCCAACAAGCTTACGGTAGTCAGTGGGAGTTGGTAAGGGATCACCAGAGGTGAGAGTCAGTTTGGGTGAGGAAGCCATCGGTGTGGTGACGGGTTTGGCATTGGTCATGTCATAGCGATGAAGCAGGTCCAATATGTACTTCCTTTGAGAGAGATGAAGCCCTCGGGAGGTTCGATGAGCTTAAATGCCTAGAAAGTAGTTCAGGTCTTCGGCATCTTTAACGGAGAACCTATCCGCAAGGAGTTGCAGGATGCGTTTGATACTCTGCTTCGTGTTACCTGTCACGAGGATGTCATCGACATAGATAAGCAGGTAAATAAGATCAGTACCGCGTTTGAGCACAAAGAGTGAAGTGTCTGCTAGGGAATTGACGAAGCCAAGGCTGAGCAAAAATGTCCGAAGTTTGGTGTACCAGGCTCGGGGAGCCTGTTTGAGTCCGTAGACAACTTTTCTCAGTTTGCAGACATGGTCGGGTTTGTCGGGGTCAATGAACCCTGGTGGTTGCTCCATGTACACATCCTCAGTGAGAGTTCCCTGAAGAAATGCGTTGTTGACGTCCAGTTGCTGAATCGGCCAAGAGTTTGTCACTGCTATATCCAGTACCAGTCGAAGTGTAGTAGACTTAATTACCGGGCTGAACGTGTGAGTATAGTCATGCCCGAACTGCTGGGTGTATCCTTTCGCGACCAGCCTGGCTTTGCAGCAGCGGTGAGATCCGTCGGAGAGGTATTTGTTCTTGTACAACCAGCGGCATCCGACAACATTGAGGTGTGGTGTCCGGGGAACAAGATCATACGTTCTGTTGCGAGCGAAGGCATCTATCTCCACTGACATAGCTCCACGCCAGCGTTTGTCTTTGAGAGCTTGATTGACGGTGTTTGGTTCAGCAGGGACGATGGAGGAAAGAGTAGCAGAGTAATTGTATTTTGGATTTGGTTTGAGGATATTATTTTTCCGGCGAGTTAGCATCGGATGATGACTCAGAGGCGCTGGAGACGGAGCTGGTGTCGAGGATGAAGAGTCTCGTGATGAAGACGACGTAGTGTAGTCGGGCCCTGAGTCTGGAAGATGGGCCGATCTATGCTGAGAAGATAATGGGCTGTCACCTGCGTTTTGGGCCGAGTGAGTGTTGGAGTTGGGCTGTTGTGAATTTTCTCCTGGCCCATTTGTTGACATAACTTCATCATTTCCAGCGAGTGTTGGAGAAGCCTCCGGCTGTACCTGCAGGTTTGAATCAAAACTCGAGTTTCCCGACGGTGATGGCAGTACGAGTGGCGGGGAGTTTGCGGGTTGAGTTGGGATAGTGTTTGTGGGTATTATCGTTACTGGTCGGGAAGGAAAGGAAGTGCTTGGTTTTGGGGATGGGGAAGCATGCGATTTGGAGTTGGTGTGAAAGGGGAAGACTTTCTCATCGAAGCGGACATGACGGGAGACATATATCCGCCCATAGGCAGGTTGAAGACAAAGGTAAGCACTCTGTGAGGTAGAGTATCCAATGAAAACGCATGGTGTTGATCGGTCTTCCAATTTGTGATTTGTGTAGGGTCTTAGCCAGGGGAAGCAAAGGCAGCCATAGACTCTGAGCTTGGAGTAGTTAGGTTGAGCACCAAAGAGCTTGTTGAAGGGTGAGTCCATGTTTAGGACTGGCGTGGGTAGTCGGTTTATAAGGTAAGCAGCGGTGAAGAACGCATAGGACCAATAGGTTTTTGGAATGCCGGCGTGAGTGAGTAGGGTGAGGCCAGTTTCTACGACGTGTATGTGCTTCCTCTCAGAGATTACATTGTGTTGTGGGGTGTGAGGTGGTGAGGTTAGGTGGGATATTCCGGCTTCAGAGTGTAAGGTTCGTAGGGCAATAAATTCTCCACCATTATCAGAGTAGAGAGTTCCGATTTTGGTTGAGAATTTGTTTTCGACAAGTTGTTTGAAGGCTTTGAAGGTTTATTTGACTTGGGATTTGAGTTTAAGAGGGTATAGCCAGGTATAGCGGGTATAGTGATCCACAAGGACTAGGTAGTATTTGTAGTTATCAATAGATAGGATTGGAGAACACCATAGATCACTGTAAATATATTGGAGAGGTCTGGACGAGGTTATAGTGTTTTCATGAAAGGGTAGTTTATGAGTTTTATTGATCGAGCAATCTGAGCAAAGAGTGTTTGGAGTTACAGATTGACTGAAGGGTAAAGAAAACTTAGAAATAACATTTTGAAGAATAGAGTTTGCAGGGTGGCCTAAGCGAAAGTGCCAGTCAGCCACGGTGAGATTGGGTTTGATGGAGGTAAAGTAGGATTGGAGGGTGGTAGGCTAGGCTGGCCACTCGTAAAGATCATCTTTGGTCTTGCCTTGGATTAACGGGACACCCGAGTTGAGATCCTTCATCTGAAAGTAAGCCGGAAAGAATTCAACAGACACTCTATTAGCATTGCATAATCGATATACTGATATGAGATTCTTTTGAATGTTAGGCACACACAGAACACTATTCAGAGCAATATTTCTCGAGTGAGAGGGAAGAGTAAGAGAACCAGTGTGAGTGATGGAGAGGCCAGACCCGTCACCAATAAGGACTGAGTCATCACCATTGTAAGGACTGGTGTAGGAGAGATTTTGAAGGTCACTGATCATGTGATGGGTCGCTCCGGAGTCCATTAGCCACGCATTGGAGGGATTAGGAGACGCAACAGCAACGTTGGCGCGTGGCTGCCAGGGACGAAATGGTGTTGTGAGCAGTCCCAGAGATAGTTGTTGGGAGAGTTGAGGGCATCTGCGAGCACTGTGACCAAAGGTACTGCATATTTGGCATCTCCCTTGGTAGCCTTTTGTGGGACGGTTTTCTTGGCGTTGGGGTGACTGATAGGAGTTGTTGTGTTGTGTGTGCTTGTTGTTGTTGTTATTCCAGGTCTGCGAAGTGCGGTGGGTATTCTGTTTGGAGCGAGAGGAGGCCATGTTGGCTGTCACTGGTGCAACGGTAGGAAGTGTGGAGGAGGAAGCTAGTATTTTTGCTTCTTTGTTGATCAACTTCTCATGGATCTCAATGATGGAGGGGGTTGTATCTCGGCCTTCCACTTGATCTGCAATAGTTTTGTAGTCCTCTGGTAAGACATCGATAATGTATTCGATTTTGTCTTCATGATCCAAGGGTTTTCCCAAGAGTGCAAGCTGATCAAAGCGTGTAGTTAATCCACGCATGTAGTCATCAATTGTCTTCTCTCCCTTTGTGTAATGTTTCAGCTGAAGACGGAGTTGCTGAATGTGACCGCGGCTTGGCTTGGCGTATGTTGCAGTGAGGGAGTTCCAGACATCTTGTGACGTTTTGGTGTTCGTGACCAGAGCCTGGATTGGAGGCGATAGCGTGCCAATCAAGCCACTGTAGATTAGGCGGTACTGGCGCCTCCACTTTGTGTACTCGGGGTTGGTAACAGTCTGTTCATTGACTGTGATCACTGGTTCAGGTGCGGAGGATGAGCCGTTGACAAAGCCCGCAAGGTCGTAGCCATCTAGTAATGCATGAACTTGAAGACTCCAGGTCATGTAGTTTGTGGAGGTGAGTTTTGTCACATTGATCATGTTGAAATTGAGTAGGGACTGAGTAGCATCAACGCTTTCAGCGAGATTGGCCATTGAAGAGGAGGTAAGGGTGGGTTGGGAAGAAAGTGGAGAAAGGAAGAGAAGAATGGCGGCTAGAACAATTAGGGTATCGGTAAGGCTCTTGATACCATGTAGACAAGTATATTTTGTATATATATTCTGTACATTACATAGTTGTTTATATACAACGAGAGTTTCCTTAAACAGAGAATAGGAAATATTCAGTATTGAATGGTGATAGATACGTGATCAATCTAGTATCTCTTACACATATGACATCTTAGGTTACCATCTTTCTTTTGAGTTATGTTTTCTGGAAAAGTGCTACGTTTTCTTGATGATGTTGTTTTTCTATTATTTCATCATTAGTATATGTCTAATTTTTTGTGATAAGAATAACGTTTGGTGATTAAAAAAAGTAAAGCATATGCATGAAAGTGACAATGCCCCTTCAAACCTTTATCTATCCATAAAAAAACTTGTGTCCTTTCAAAACCTAAGAAGGCACCTGAGTACTAGATTCCACTTTTAAGTTTTTTTTTTTCTTTTATTTTACCGTCTGGTTAATTATACTATTATAAACGAAAAAAATATTATATAAATGGTTTTACAATTGATAATTCAATATGCGTTGTGAGAATTTACATCTCACGATATGACTTGCACTATATTGAAGAGAGCCTTGTTTTTTTCATGAATTTTGCGATTAGCGTCGGCGTCAGAGAAAATTACACTTATCAACCATGGCAGCCACAACATTCGTGAAACAATATCAACTTGTTTTCAGTCGCACGGCAATCAGCAAAGAGTGAAATGGACGCTGGAAATTATAGCGACAACTACCTCTCGTTTTTATATCTCTAAATTTCAATAGTGATTACTTTAATCTTTGGTTCCGTCAAATTTGGCTATGATGTAGTGAGTTTTTTCTGACGCTGACGCTGATCACATCATTCATAAAAAGAACATGGCTGATCTCTTGTAACTTTTTTTCCACGATCTGTATAATTTTGTATTCTTGCAATTTGAACTCCAGATTTTATTATTGTAAACGCATTAATGAATTCTTACTCAAACCACTAGACTATGAGACTTCCCCATTATTTAGTTTTAGCTAGCTGTTTTAATTTCTGATAAAAGAAAAAATTTCATATATATTGTAATTAAAAATAGAATGCATGTAGATAAAACTAGACATTTTATCCGTTAACTTTGATTTGATTGGTTATTTGTTTCAATTTGATCCGAAAAATCCGAATATCAGTAAACAAAACAAATACTTACTAAAAATCAATATCCGTTAAAAGAAGCAAAATAGTACTAATAAATTAGAGACAGATATCCGCTCTCCTCCAACTTTTATACATATAGATGTACATCTATAACTAATTATAGAATTTTAAATATATAAATATATATAATTATTATTCAAACATAAAGGTTTTTTTAATAAAATTATTAATAAAATATTAAATTAAAAATGAATATAACATATTTCTAGAAAAATACATTTTTTAAAAAAATATTTCAATAACAAAATTTTAATATTTTAAGAATTATGAAACATATAGTTACATTAATTTTTACTTTTTACTTTTATATTATGTAAAATATGTTTTTAAAAAAGAAAATTTGTATATTTTTTCTAGATTTACTTGTACTAAACAAAATAGATGTTGTATTGAACAAAATGATTGAGATATTCGTAAAATATGAGTAAATATTCGTAATTATCCGTAATTTTTCTGGATATCCGAAAAACCGGATAACTATATTTTTCGATCAAACAAAAAAAAAATAGATATCCGTGAAGTGCGAATCAAATCAAAAATACTGAAAATTACGGTACTATTCGTTTCGTGCCCAGTCCAACGAAGTAGATGTAGAATCTAAACAAAAAAAATTAGTGAGCTAATACGGTTATTATTTTTTTGCAAAGCTAATAGGATTAGTTTTGGTTTGTTGTTTCTAGTTCACAAAACTAGAGGATATTATTAACTCGGTATTTTCTGCATTATCTGCATAAATTTTTAAATTTAAATTATATTTAAAATATAAATTTGTTAATATAATAGATATATTACTTTCATACTAATATTTTAATACAAAATTTAATTTAGCTATACATAATTAAAATAAAAAAATTTGTTTGATTTTAAACTATAATTTAAAATATATATATATTTAAATTATAATCTTAAATAGGCTTTCAATTATTTATTTTGATAAGATATATTAAATCAATTTGTATAATTGTTTTAAAAAATTGATATAAAATTTTTATAATTATAAAAAAATAAAACTAAACAAAATTTCTAAAATTTATAGATATCAAAAAGAAACAAAATGATTTTATGATTAAAAGTTTAAAATTTTGAAATGTTCTTTAGTAATAAAAATTGTGTAATTATAAAAATAAACTTAAACAATATTTTGATATTTATAAAATATTTTATATTTCTATTATTATATTATTTAATGTCATATTTAAATATATTTATTTAATGAAGATGTATTAGTTATTTCCATATTCTAAAAAGTTTACGAAAATATAAATCTACATTACTTGTAATTTCTGTGTCACATTTATCCATAATCTATGTCACCAATTTTAGTATGTCATATCATATTTTTTTTAATAAAAGTGATTATAGAAATAATATGTGTCAAATCACTTATCAAATAATGTTTAGGATATTCAAATGAGCATAAAAGCATAGAACTGAGACAAACTATGCAAATTTATTTGGTTTAGTTTTTTTGTTTAACTATCACAAATATTATAGATATAAGACCCGATATCAAATACCAATATAAATAAGAAAAGTAAACAAATCTATTTTAAAATTTACAGTTAATTTCTTTGATACATCATATCGGATGATTCGGTTATATCGGGTAGGAACGCATTTAGTGGTTTTGTGACTTAAATTTTACTAAACCATCTGGTTCAAGTTTAGAGTGCTTTTGAATAATGTTAGGGATAAACTAAATCTCCGGTTAGCGGACTATTATTTTGATTTCATGGATTGAAGTTCTACTATAGTTTCCCATGTCCGTGATTTTGTTTCAGCTAAAATTGTAAGGGCATCTCCAATAGGCATTTATCCTAAGGGTTTTACATTCTAATGGTCCCCTATCCTCTCAAATTTTAAGAGATGAACAGTGCACCATCAAATTTGAGGATGCACTGGTCACTTCCTTAAAACACTATTTATTTTTCACTTTAGTCATTCTATTTATATATGTTTAATGATTGGATACTTATTATTTTTCATGTTGCATGTTAATATTATAATTATACTAGCACTTAAATATTATAATATAATCTCATAAAATTCACTTTAAATAATAATAATATGTTAAAATATAACACATTAAAATAAACTGAAATATTACACAAAAAAATAAGCTAAAATATTATATATTAAAATAATAAATTGAAAGATTACACATTAAAATAAACTAAAATATTACATATTACAATATATATAAAATTATGATATAGTTATCTCGTACCTTAAAAATCACCAAAATATTGTCGATATAAATTTGGAGCAGTCTCTTGTCACTAAATTTGGAGCAATCACTAAATGTGTTTACTAATTTTGTCAATATCACATATTAGTATGTATTTTTTATTTAATTATTAAAGTTTAATAATCATAATTAATTACTAATAAAATTGAGGACTAAACTGTGAAATAAAATAAAAATATTTGAAGGGGCATCATTGGAGAACTACCCCCTTATTCCCTTATTTTAATGGTGGACCGCATAAAAATGAGGGGGCTGGTTGGAGATACCCCGAGAAACAACTCTTTTAACTACACAATATTAATAAAAATATGTCAAACATATATATTTTAAAGAAAAATCTGAACCATATCTGTAAAAATACAGACCACAACGAGACTCACTTTTTCCAAACTCCAATGAGAACACGACGTCGTAGAGTTTAGGATTTTAATGACATAGTTAAGAATTTTTCATTATTTTTTGTCAACAAATATTTTTTTTTTGGAATAACATGATGTATCCTACCTCTTATCTAAATGAGTTTACACTAACAATAAATATCTATAGCAGCCTACATTATCATTCTTAATATGCCTCATTTATCTGACACTAGAGGAATTTAGATGTTAAATTTTTCTACAGTAGCTAACGAGAAACAAATATTTTTGTTAAACGTTTTACTATTAAATATTTAGTTTTTTTTTTTTTTTTTTTTGATTAACAAGGTGTTGAGCTTACGCCCCACCACCTAGGACCGGCGCCAGCCTTTGCATGTACCGTTTAGGGCCTTGGGCACGCCTCCCCCTCTCCGCGAGTCGAACAGCTGACCTCCCAGTTTGAGCCCCCCAGCTCGGGGCAGGTACCACTGGACTACGAGGTCCTGGGTCTATTAAATATTTAGTTGAGTGTACTAAAATGAACGTGACGATATTTGTGACGATATAAATGAGGATTATTTTTATTTTGTCTGTGGGTTGATAGCTTTAATATTCTTACAGCTTTTCTTGAATGTTTAAAGACGAATATGTTAATGATGAATATAACCTTACCCCAAAATCCTGTGATATTTCTGTCCTCACTCGAGTAAAGGCTGTAAAGCTTTCGTACATATAAATTTTTACTCACAAAAACAAGATAATTCTTGTGTGACCCGGTTGTCAAGATCGTAAACAGCATAGTTAAATATACATAATTAAAAAATACTTTACCAGCTAATTTACAACTGGTTTAATGTGATAACTTATAGTGGCCACTGGCCAGCCGTCTGTTAATGGGGACAAACCGTGGTTATTACTACATAGATTAATTAAATGTCAAGAGAATGTATGCATAATAAATTAAGAAGATACGTAACATCGTGCAATGACGGCGCCAATATAGATACTTTACATAACATCTCTCTCTATGACTCCAACTTAATATAGATACTTTACATCACATATCTCTCTATGACTCCAACTTAATATAGATACTTTACATCACATATCTCTCTATGACTCCAACTTAATATAGATCGTTTATGACTAGAGCCACAACTTTATTGATAGAGCCAATCAGGGATGACAAAAAAAGAAAAAGAAAGAAAGATAGAGCTATTTCAGATGGCGTTATAAAACAAACGGTTAAACTCTCTTTTAAGTGTAAGCCTTCTCTCAACAAAAAAAAAACACTCTTTTAAGTGATGTTCATATGACTCGAGGAATCATGATTCAGGGTTAAAAATCTAGTGACCACGTGCGCATTCCAGGTTTTCCTTTTCTTTCATTTTATCTTAAGCTAGGTGTTTGCCCATAATTTTGCGGATAGTTAATTATAGCAAAAATATATATTTTGTTTACATTGTTATAATTTTTTAATAATAAAATGAATTTTTAAAAATTTTAAATTTTAAATAGTTGAATAATCAAAAATTTTAGTATATATTTTTAGAAGATTAATGAGATTTAAAATAGTTCAACAACATAAACCTTAGTCATTAAAAAATATTTCTCTTACATAAAAGCAATATTATAATTAATTCAGATAATTAGTTGTGTTATTATTTTATATTTTATTTTAACACGTGAAAAATCAAAAATACTCTAGTTTTCAAAAAAGTGTTTTTTGTATAAATCCAATAGGACCAATATAATCAGTGGTTTTATCATGAAAATCTTTTGTAAACGTTTTTTTGTGAGCTTTAAAAACCTTTACATATTTTAATAATTCATTATCTACAAATCTAATTCTTTTATATAAGAATACATAACCATCTAATTTATTTCTATAAAAAAATGTTAAAGTATTTTATTTATATATAAATAATTGATAAAAAAAAGAAATTGATAAAACATATATATTATTTCTCTAACTCCACATTTAGTTAGCATAAAACTAAGGATAATTTAGTTAAGATAAATATGAAAACATGTATTAGGAAAATTGTAGTTTAAACAATTTTTCTCATAATTTTGTCAAATTACAAATCACGCTTTCTCACTCATTTTATTTATTTATTAGTGTTTACCATAAAACTCAAATGGGTTAAGCAAACAAATTCTTCCTTAAATCATCTTCGATCGTCACACTATTTTTTTTATCAAACACTAATTCAGCACAAAAATTGTTTTTACTGAAACTAAGAGTAGTTTAAATATCTTTTAAAATAAATATTATTTTTCATTCGTTTAAGGCCAATTCAGATGGCGCTAAAACAAACGGTTAAATTCATGTTTATCCCCAGTCTCTTAGGGTGGAGTTTTTAACTTAATACGTCTTCTTTTAAAAAAAAAACTAGAGCTCGATCCGCTCACCGAGCGGGTGTTAATTTAAATCTTGTTTCGTGATATAGTTATATGTTTTTACATGATGATATATTATATATAAAAAAATACTTATCTTGACTAATTAGTAGCTTCATTAAAATATCAATTGCTTCATTTATTATAGTGTAATAAATCGATTAAGTTAATTTGGATAAGACAACATTCCTTAATTGTAGCTTCATTAAAACATCAATAACTTCATTAACCACTGTTGTAATAAATGACTAAATTTTAGCATTCTCAGATTTGTACTTCTGTTTTAATAATATAGATGGTTAAGAGACGGCTTTTATGTCTCTTATTTAAGATACGGTTCTTAAGTTTTTTTAGTTAAAAACTAAGAAACGTCTCTTAAAAAAATTAAGATTTTTAGTTAAAAATTAAGAAACGTCTCTTAGAAAAATTAAGAATCCCTAATAAGAAATTTGTAATAAAGATGCCGTAAACTCTCTTTTAAGTGGAAGCCTTCTCTCAACAGAAAAACTCTTTTTAAGTGATGTTCATGTGACTCGAGGAATCATGATTGAGGGTTAAAAATATAGTGGCCACGTGCGCATTTCAGGTTTTCCTTTTCCTTCATTTTATCTTAAATATTGTCTTTTCGGCAGTGACGATTAAACGGGACCCATACCGAGGATATGTCTCCGCCTGATACATTGAGGTATAGGGCTATTCAGCCATTTAAAGATAGTTAAAACATTGTTATTTGATAAACACCGTTGAATTGTAATAGATAAGGCTGCACGAGTGATTAGACCGTTTGTGCATATTAGTGTTTTATTTAGAGTATGATCATTTTTAACTAACAGCTGAAAATTTTACCTTGAAATTAGAGGATCAAAGTTGAGTTTTAGCACTCTGAATACACGTATGGTTTGAACATATCCTTATGTCAAGAATTTTCGATTCTTCATAGATCACTACACTTAATGTGGATTTTGATTTGGGACTTCTTGGGTATTATATATAACTCTTAAGTTAATATATTGCTAAATGAATTAAATATTTTAGATACATAATAAATATTAAAGCGCTGGATATTACAGAACTACTAACCAAAATTTTGAACTTTATATATCCTTTTTGAACTTTGAATTTTAGATATAGTTAGCAAACATGAGTATAAACTTGTAAACACATGATATGCACAAACAATCGACATAAAAGTATAATGTAAAAATTATTTATGTTA
This sequence comes from Moricandia arvensis, assembly GCA_905132765.1. NCBI lineage: Eukaryota > Viridiplantae > Streptophyta > Magnoliopsida > Brassicales > Brassicaceae > Moricandia > Moricandia arvensis. The sequence goes on along the minus strand of CAJHQP010002342.1, from coordinate 5,142 downwards.
ATTCGACTTTTGTTATCTGTATAGTGGGGGTTCTTTTACTTTTTTTTTTCTTGTTCAAGATATATTGTAAGGTTTGAAAACTTTAAAGAGTAATTATGTGGACAGTAGGCCGATATTGTCTAGGTTCGTTTCAGCTATGAATGACTCTTTCAGTATTATCTTATTGACTTTATACATGAGTCAAATAATCAAAAGTTTACGTCCAGTATTTTGTAGGAAAAATGTTATATGCTCCACTAGCTATTTATATATATAAGTGCGTAGATCGTGAAATTAGTAGTTAAGACCGACCCAAGAATCTGGAGACACCATTATATATATAATATGATCCACTGATTGACTGATGACAAGAATTCTAACAAATCTGTTAAAAAACGAATTATAGCAAACTACAATGAAGATCTGGTTCAGACTTTAAGTAAATTATCAAAATTCCAAAACAAATAAGCTACTGAATTTTATTTACTTTGTTTGGTTTATTTTCTGATTATTGAAATCCATAATCTTTCAAACTTTAGTTCCACTTCAAATATCACCGATTTTTGGCCAATAAATCACACACATGAAATTACAAAACAACATACGATTTTTGTTGAGTCATTTCCCATAATCAATAGCTATACAGTATATTTATATTGAAAAGAAAATATCAATAACATCCTAGATAAAATACACATTATTTCTTAAAAAGAAGAAGATAAAATACACTATATATTTATTTCTGAATAGTAATATAGTTTGACAGTGATACAAACAATCTGAAAGCGATCTTAAACCTTATTAAAAATCGAAGTGACAATATTTCTCTAGTTTTGGCCCCTAAAAACTCAAGCGACTAGAACAGTCCACTATGCAAACTGTGGGATATATTATTGAACCTGAACACTTAGAGAGCCACTTTTGGTCTTTTTTATTCATTGTCACAACTTTGAACCGACATAAGATAGACTTTCTAAACTATAGGTAACTCGATGAAGGTTTTGATTTTTCTTAATGTTGATAAGAGTGGAAAATTTTGATAAGACACTGCCCAACACATACCAATAAGAGTCCCATGTCGCACTTTTTTGCAGGTCTTATTAAGCCAAGTCATTTGATGACACGGGGTTTCGAAATGGGTTGTAAGAATCATTATAGCGTTTTCCTTTATTGCCGACAATGGCACTATTGTCTGTTCCCAAACTTTATTCTTTTGTTAGCTTTTACCAAGAAAATGAGAAAAAAAAACATCTTTATTTGCGAATGTTTTGATTTTTAATATAGATAAATTTAAATTTCAAATCTGTATATCTCAATATTACATCACAAAATATTGGCAATATGTTTTTTTTTACAACAAATATATAGGCCCGTTTGGAGAAAGCAAATTGCAGTTGAACATAAAATTTATGCACTATCATTTAAAACAAAATATCTGAGTCTGGAAAAGAAATTTGCAATAACACAAGTGGACCGGCGGTGTTAACCAAAAAATGCATGGGCCAAATTACCATAGGCTTTATGGGCTCATACTTTGTTTGTGCAAGAGGACCTTCTCTCGTCCAATTCAATTACTAAAGCTTGGGCATAAAAATCCAAAACCGAATCGAAAAGCCCGACCCGACCCGAAATGGAAAAATATCCAAACAGTTCTTGTAGGATGGTACATAATATATTAGAACCCGAAATGTTATTAACTAAATCCAAAATATTATTAATTGAACCCGTACGGATAAACCGAAATATCTAAATTTAATAGTCAATATAAATATTTTAAATATACAACTATTTCAAATATTCGCTTCAATGTTTATGTTGATATGATATATAAAATATATATTAAAATATAAATAAATACCTAAATATCTAATTAGATATAAGTAAGTATTTTATAATTTTCTCATTAAAATAACAATTTTACTCTATATTTAAAGTAATGCATATTGTTTACAAATTATGTTTATTTTCATGCTTGATTCGACATTTTATTTTATCAATTTTATGTATGTAAGATTAATTTCTATTCAACTTATTTTTTTTTCTTTATCTTTTGTTTCAAAATTTTGTTTTTTGTTTTTACTTTGGATATATCCGAACTAATATAACCCAAATTCGAATGATATATGGTTACTTTATGGGATTTACGATGCAATACAAATTTGAACTGAACTCAAAGTGTTATTATCCGAATCCGACCCGTACTAATAAAATATTAGAATGAGATCTATGAGTGTAAACTCAAAAACCCGAAAATCCGAAAATCCAATCCGAATCCGAATCCAAACGGGTACCAGAACGTCGAATTCTAACTGTAGTTATTCATTTTTGAGTCAAATTATAGTTATTTATTTACCCATATCACAAGTGCCACTTTCAAATTTTGAAAACTCATATTAGGAACCATATGTCCCTAAAAGTTTTTGGATTCAAAGTATTCACGTAATAATTATGAACTACAGAGACTGTATACTTGGGTTTTAAAATCAGATTAGAAACAGTTTTACCAGATCTAGATCAATTGAGTAGAAGAGTTTTAAACCCATATAACCACCTATTTAGCTTGGTTCAGATAAATTTGGTTATAATTTTTATATATTTTTAAATATCAAAAATCTTTGGGTATCATTTGTTTCAGAATTTGTTCTCTTCATCCGATATTAACCAGATTTATCCAAAATAATGCAAAATAATAAAAATACTCTAGAAATAATTGAACTACATATTTTCTAAACTCCAATTTGATATCTAAAGTTATCTAACACTTAAGAATCAAAAAATAAATTTAAAGATAAAATTATATTATAACTAAATTATAGATATTCAAAATTTTGATATATCCATGTCGATTCTCACTGAGTTTGGATTTTTAGGTAATTTTTGTAAACCCATGAAGTTTTGTTTGTTTTTTTGGTCGCTAGCAGTTCAAAATATTTATATCCAAATAAGATGGCCATGACCAAAGAGAGGCACATAAAATGCAGTGATTAATAATAGTAGGACTTGAAAAGGTACCTATAATATTTAAATAAATGTAATCTAATTTGAATTATCTAGGTCACTATAAATTCACAAGAAGTATTTAATAAAATTTTAACTTTAATTAAATTTATAAACTACAAAAGTTAAAATTTATGTTTGGTTTGTTCCAAAAATATAGACATAAATCTATATGTTGTATAAAGACAAAATATATACATATAGTCTATAATTTATTATATGTTATGTGGGAAAACGGCATATTCGGACCCACACTAACGACAAATGTGACAATTCATTGAATTCAATGATTGTGCGTTTGCATATACACATTCTTGTTTTGTATAATATAGATATAAGAACTTGTAAGTCATTGTTAATCCCCTCACTGACTTGAACGGTGTTATTTCTTTCTTTACGGCGTTATATCCTTGGTATGGTTGGTGAATAAAAGCGATGAAAAACAAAGACGCTGTCATTTGAGCGTTTTTAAAAAAAAAAGCCGTAAACAACGTTGTTTTGAATGAAAAAATTAAACTAATTCTTTCTATTCTCCTTCCCCGATATCTCAAACGAAAAAAGTTTGCTCTGAATAACAATGGCTTCTTCGTCAAACCCACACTTCTCCTCGTAATGTATAATTTAGAAATCAATTTGTAGCTTCTATAACCCAATCTTTAGTCAGTTTCTTCTCCTCTTTTCTTCTTCTCTTCCTTTTTTTTTGGCAGGAAGCTGGAGACGTGGATGTGAAAGAGCGAGAGAGATGCCAAAAAAATGTAGGTGTGGAGAAGATTCAATTATTAAGACATCTGAAACCGCAATAAAAATATCCGGAGAGACTCTTCTACAATGACCAAATGGAACTGAAGGTTTAAGAAAACACCAAAACTTTCAAGAGGCCATTAGAAGCAGTTTCCAGTAGTTTGTATATTGTTTCAGTACAAATTTCACATGTTTAAGTGGATGGATGGATGTATGGTCGAAGAAATTGAAGATTGTAAAGTGACAATAGCTAAAATCAAACAAGACATCTCGGGTTTGAAGGCTCTCATTGATGTTTATGAGAAAGAAATCGATCACATAGAAAATAGTGTAGTTAAATGTGAGTTTGAAGAAAAAGAATGCAACAGTCAGATATGTTGCTTGAAGAAGTTGTCGTTTGTGGTGTTGGGATAACCTTTTTATTCTACTACTTCACAACATAAATGTGTTTGAAGTTGCGTTTGGTAATGGTTCTTTATCTGTGTAATCTTGTTTGTAAGATGTTCGGATTCTCAGTTTCTCATTGGTAAAAATTGAAGTAAGAATAAAGTCTTTACATCCTTTTATCTTGTTTCTTTGAACTATGTTGTATTTGGATTGGACCATAGTTGCATTGGATAAATATTTAATCATTGACCTTAAATCCAGATTAGATAAAACATAAATAAATACATAAACTTAGCAGCAAAAACATCATTGTTGATCGATACATAGAAACAAGAACATAAACAAGAATAGAAACATATCTGTAACATCGATACATATCTGTAACATCGATACATATCTGCAAAAGTAAAAAAAAAGAGGAACGCTAGTCTTCAAGTTTCAATACCATACCCATCTGCCATGTCATATGAATAAAAGCAAACACAATAATTAAACACGAGCTTCTTCATCTATTTTTTGTTATACTATTTGAAGCTCTTGCTGCACCATTGGAAGCTTTCTCTATACCATCATCTTCTATGTCGATCTCGACTCCATCATCGCCATTGTCAGTGACCAGAGGAGCTTCATCATGGCTCTCATTTTCAGCGACTGAAGAACATCATCAACATCATCATGCTCTATATATATCTACAACTTTTGTCCAAATAGAAGCTTCACACATCCTTCTGAAATTATAAATGTCATTACACAATATCTTAAGCTTGGTTACGTTTTCATAAGGCATCTTAAACTAAATTATATGTCCATACAAAGACACATTCAACCCGCTGATTACTCACTAATCCTACAAACAACGCTTCAACCGGTGACTCAAGCACATGACAATTTCCACCTTTGTAAGTAACGATCCCATATTTTTGTTTTAAATTTCTCCCTGTGATAAACATGAAAATGGTATCACTGTAACCACAAAAAAATTGTTAAAAATCTCTGATTTTTTTAAACCTTAATTCAAATAGGTACTTCATTTTTTGA